>BGNK01002381.1:0-52081 GCA_003297005.1 Symbiodinium sp. clade A Y106 | reverse complement strand
GCAAGGCTGGTGGTTTTGAGGGCACGATTTTGAGTCCAGAAAATGCTCATGCTTCCGGCTTCAACATAGTGTGCCTCCATAGTACTACTACTACTACTACTACTACTACTACTACTACTGCTACTACTACTACTACTACTACTATGGCTTCCTTTTCATCTGCCGCCAGGTTGTCTCACCACCAACCCTCCCTGTAGACGGCAGACGAAAAGAAAGTAGAACATCATCATCGTCATCATNCATCTGCCGCCAGGTTGTCTCACCACCAACCCTCCCTGTAGACGGCAGACGAAAAGAAAGTAGAACATCATCATCGTCATCATCATCTTCATCTTCATCATCTTCAACCTGAGCACTACCACTACTACTACTACTACTACTGCTACTACTGCGACTACTACTACTGCTACTACTGCTACTACTGCTACTACTGCTACTACTGCTACTACTGCTACTACTACTACTACTACTACTACTACTACTACTACTACTACTACCTACTGCTACTGCTACTGCTCCCGCTGCTGCATGCCAAAACCCGACATGACAGCCCAATCATCATCCCAAAAAAACACCCAAAACGATCCTCGAACTGGAGAAGTCACGTGAAGTGACGAAGTCTGGGGTTCAGGGCTTAGGGCTTAAAGTTTCGGGCTTGGGGTTTGGGGTTTTGGGCTTGGAGCTCAGAGTGCAAGGGCTCNCGATCCTCGAACTGGAGAAGTCACGTGAAGTGACGAAGTCTGGGGTTCAGGGCTTAGGGCTTAAAGTTTCGGGCTTGGGGTTTGGGGTTTTGGGCTTGGAGCTCAGAGTGCAAGGGCTCAAGGACTTGGGTGCGTTTTACGGCCGTGCGAAAACGCACTCCTACCATTTCAAGGTTCGTAAACAACGTGTGCCTTTGGGCCTGTCTGCGAGTTGAAACAAGCTGAGAAATGCATCTGGGCGCGATTCCAGTCCAAAATACCAAACCCTGAGCTTCAGCCCTATACGACGAAGTCATTCCCAACCAAAACCCTTGCGCCGCCGGAAAATGCATCCGACGCTCACTGGCCTGCGAAATCTTGCAACGCCAGCAGAACGAGTGACTGCACCTGGACAGTTTCAGGTTCTCATAGAATGCTTTAGGTTTTCAAGGTTTCAGGCAGTCATGGTTTGGAGTGTCAGGGTTCGCACTGGGCGAAGGTCCGGCATTCACCCAAAAGCAGGCTTATGCAGCGTCTTGGACATGCTTCAAAGCGCTTCCGAACCACCTGCGTTCGTTCATGGAAGCCCCAACAAACATGCTTGAATCGCAAGTTCTCAAATCCGAAACCGTCAGCTTCGAATAGCCCTTCAAGGTGCGCGGCTGCCTAAGCATCTGTAGAGCTTGTGTCCACAAAGGACATTGCCGGAGAACCATCCTGGCAGGTGGGCGGGAACTTAAATAGAAAGTCTATGAGTTTGTGCCTCCGTCAGGCCTCCGAGTCAGAATCTGTGTCCGCTCCGACGAGGTGGCCAGTGGAGCGCAGCTTGTATGGAATGTTCATTCGCATTGTATAACCGTGCTTCCGAACATACCGCCGCAACAGAGCCACCATCTCTCGAAAGACTGCTTTAGGTGAGAGTGTCCTCGCACTGTATGAATTGAACACCCGCAGCAGTCGCCTCAGCAATGTCATGCTCGGCGCTTTCGCTTTGCGATTTCGGCCCATGATCCTCCAAGACTGTAGTATAGTAACAGGGCACCCTTGAAAACAGCAGCGGCGTGGCAGGTCTAGCTTGAAGTGGAGAAGCACCCAAGCTCGCTCACAAGCCGGCGTGCGCTTTGGGGATGCGTGCTTAAGGCGGGTTCGGGTCAAGGCATGCTTGGGCTGTTCAAAGCCGAAGCTCCTGTAGCTGCGTTTTGCGGAACCTGCAAAACGCATGCGTCGCGGTGACAGCACAGACCATTTTGTCTCCCAATGCTGACATTGGAGAGAAGCACTGGGCAGTGCGTTTCCAGGCCTGCTACAAACGCACACTGCGTTCTGGGCTTCATTTTCTGGCTAAGGCATGTTTGGGGTGTGCGTTTAGGGGACCCCGAAAAACGCATGTGCATTACACTGTCACCCTCGCATTTAGCAATGCCTGAAAACGTACTGCTTCCCCTAAAAGCGCAGCTTAGCATGTCGAGCTAAGGCCCTCAGAAACTGCCTGCTCGGACAAATCAGGAAAGAAAGGGGCGTTGTCTGCAAGCCCTGCCCGCTCCCCATCAGACTCTTCGGCCGAGTCTTGGGAGCTGGATGAACTGCTTTCATCGTCGGAGCTGGAACTAGAGGACAAGTCACGATCATCCACATCCACAGGCGCCACCTCCTGAACCTTCAGCTGCAAGTCGATGTCAACTTTCAACTTTGGCACCCGGCCGGAGCTCCGAGCCTTCTGCGTCCGAGATGCACCCGCCTGAGACAAAAGTCCAAAACCCAGAGACCCCCAAACCCTGGACCGAATCCGCACTACCACAGGTTTACTCCGTACGTTGTGACTGCAAGAAAGCGCCAGCCTCATATGGATAGAGTCTGACAGCGTTGTGCTGCACCATGGCGATCATAGACTTGGTCTGGCTTTTGAGCCTGTTCCGGATTGGCGGCAACGTACGAGCAAGATGTGCCCATCCGTGCTCTGCAGCTTGGTTGGTGCACTGCATGCTGTGCACATGCACAGCAGCATGCGATAGCCAGCTTGCCGGTGCATCATGCCACCACTGCAGGAGCGTCAGAGGGCGAGCAAACTGATACTTGACACCAGCAAAACCCCCAGTTCTGGCGCTGTAGTCTGTCCATTCCTGGCACGCAGCATGGAAAGCAACCGGATTCTTGGAAAAGAAGCTCTTCAGGAAGGGGACCATCTTGGTCTTGGCTTGGGTGAAGAGGACGTTGGCATTCGCCACAGGCCAGGCCTGCGGCGCTGCATCTCGACCAGCGTGTCGTCGGGCCAACTGCACGTTCCGGGGGTCCAAAAGAAAGGCAATGTAGTGCTCCGTTTGAAGAAACGCCGGGTCTTCCACGCTGCATCGCCGCTGATTGGGCGCCTTGCCGCCTTCGGCGTAGTACCGGAGCCAAACTCCAAGGGCCTCGCGTCTGGTCTGCAAGCAAGCGTCGCCCTCACCTCTGCACGCAAAGTCGCACTTTTCAGCTGCAAACTTGACTTGCAAGCACATGGTCTCCCAGTGCAGAAGAGCCGTGCACATGCCACCACCATCCACAGCAACCTGCCGCAGAAACTGCGTGACAGGCTGCAGAAGCAGTGCCAATCTCGTCACAGCATTGGTCTTGTGGCGGTCATGGAGGAAGTTGATGAAGTCCTGCCCACGTTGTCCTGCACCGGTGCATTTAGGGAAGGCCGAAAAAACCACCGGCCACGTTTGGGTTTTAGGCAAGGGTGCGTTTAGGAGAGCCCGAAAAACGCACCGGCCCCCTTCGCGTTTTCGTTCCACCGGGGCAGGGTCCTCAGGCAGGGGTGCGTTTAGGGGAGCCCGAAAAACGCCCCGGCCCCCTCGGCAGGGTTCAGGCTTAAGGGCTTATGGCTTATGGGAAAGAAGCACGTCCTTGAGCAACAGCCTGGAACTCGGCAGTGGGCCTTCCGCCCGGCGCGCAGACCTTCTTCAACAGGGAGAGGTTGTAGACAAAGGTGGCGGCGCTGGCCTGCAAACTGCCAAAGCGCGTAGATCGTGGCAGTTTCAAAGAAAGCTTGCGACACTGTCTGCTCGGGCTGCGAAGCTTCTCCTTCAGCAAGGCATTGAGCCGCTTCTTGCGACTTTGGAACCGCAAGGCTTTCTTCAAGCCCTTGGATGCCTCTCGCGCCCAGGGATACAAGGTTTTCAACTTCTTCGCGATCGTATGAGCAGCATGCTCCATACAAAAGAGCCAGCAGATGTCAGAGCGCCGTGCCAAAACCTCCCGACGAGCCTTCCTCATGACGGAGGGGCGGTCGGTGCACACCGCTACAACACTGTCCAACTTCTCGAAGACAGAAAGAACCCTGGATGCCATGGTTGCGGCGTCCTGGGACTGCCAGCCAAAGTCTTCTGTGAGCAGGTGGACTCGCCCCCCTGCGTTTGTGTACCAGAAGTTCACCAGATTGGCCCCATCCCGCGACATGCCATCGAAAGTTAGGGTACCTGGGCTATTGTTTGCAAGCACGACCACATGGTCCAAGCATTCTGTGAACAGCTTCTTCAGAACTGCAGCAACAGTCGTTCTCGACATGCCTCGTCAGGGAAGGATCACTTTCAGTGAAGGGCCGCCTGTTTTTCGAGGCCTGCAAAACGCACAGCTGGCCAAAAGCAGCTGTGCGTTTCTGCCGGCTGGCAAAACGCACTCTGCTGTATTTAGTCAAAGGTTTAGGGTTTGCAATGAGAGGGGAATGCATCAAAAGGGCCTTTGTAAGCACCTCCGGAAACGTACGAAAGCAGCTGTCGGCTCCGCGGATGTTCTGCTCTGCGAAATGAGGACTGGGTCTCCAGCAATTCGAGAACCTGTAGCACCTGTGCACGCGAATGGTCCGGGTCGGTCGAGGTCCGTGTCGCTTGCGGCTCCCAGCCTTGAAAGCTGCAGTAGTATTGTGCTGCAGTGTTACCCTCAGCTGCCAGTGCAGCCACCAGTTCCTGGGGCAGCAGTTCCGAACAAGGCTTGACACTGCCATTGTGCCGAATTCGCTTCAGCACCTCCTGAAGCTTGGCCCGCATCTCAGATGTCAGCTCGTCCTCTGTCCGCCGAGGACGAAGTGGGCCACTGAATTGCCAAGCTTCCAAGGTCATGGCACCCATTCTGTGGAAAAGAGGTCTCCAGTGAGACTTATCCTCGCCATTCCAGCCGCACTTGGTGCACAACCATGCCGTCACTTTCTGCTGCTTCTTTTTGATGTATTTCTCTCGTTCAAAGGCCACCACATTCTCCAGCGCCTTTGCTAGTTCGCCGGTATGGCGACGCTGAAGCACCACGCATCGGCCAAACTCTTCTTTCACAGCCTTCAGATGCTCTGAATCATCCAAGAGGTCTTTGAGAAGCTGGCCATTGCAAGCCTTTTTCTTCGGCGGCATGTCTGTGCCTGTGTTTGTGTCTTCTAAAGTCTCCAGCTATGATGCGTCCTTCTACATCGCACTACTCTCACTTGCACAATCACAAGGTCCGTCCATACATTGAATGTTGCATACTCATACAACGTGCGCGCGAACGTAAGCCAAAATGGCTTCATGCACGCGTGTGCGTTTTGAGGCCCTTCAGAAACGCAGCTCAACAGGACGGAAGAATTGCGTTGNGTCTCTACGAAAACGCACGCGTGATCACGCGTGGACAATCGGGTGCGTGGACGGTTGCGTGGCCTGCGTGGAAAGATGGTGCGCGTGGACAAACACATGCGTGGAAAAGACACTTAGCTACTAATCTATTAAGCCTGACTGAAATTGAAACTTTGTATAAAGACTTCTTCTATTGAAATCCCATGAAACCCAGTAGAAATCTCTCGAAACACTATTCCCTAGACTCGCAGACCCTAAACCCTGAACCTCTAAACCCTACGTTCTTGAGGCCCTATGTTGCCCCTACTCCAATTCTTAAGGATCCCTTCTCTTGGAGCCCTAGACCCTGAACCGTAATCCCTGAACTCTAAAGTGCCCTAAACCCTATTCGAGTGCTTACTCTCTTCTTCAACAACCGGGCCCCCAAAAAGTTCAAATTTTCTAAGATAGAGCTAATATATAAGGCCAAAAAGTTTAAAGTTCCCCCGTTCGCTATCTAAGCTTAAGGCCCCCTCTTCTTTAGAGCCCCGACCGACCCCAGCCATGGCTCG
Source organism: Symbiodinium sp. clade A Y106 (assembly GCA_003297005.1). Lineage (NCBI taxonomy): Eukaryota > Dinophyceae > Suessiales > Symbiodiniaceae > Symbiodinium > Symbiodinium sp. clade A. Next base: position 46,276 of record BGNK01002381.1, on the reverse strand, counting down.
TCTTGACGATGCGTCCAAATGGCCCCTGTCGGATCTTCGCATAGGCTTAGGGCTTACATCAAGGGTCGGGGGACTTAGGAAGCAAAAGCAAAAAGAGACTTATAGGTATCCTGAGCTCAATTAAGATCCCTTGTAATGAAATGTGCACTTGCTATCTACATACAAAGCCCCCCGACCCTCAGTCAGGGCTTAGGATTTATGGCACTTGGCTTTACGATTGTCATGAGGGAATTGAACGGTGTCGTGTGGCTCTCGGCGGGTTCTATGGCTCTAAGGCTTAACACGGCTTCTAGCGATTTCTTTTATGTGGGGTCTTGCAAGAGGCTTCAGAATAAGATCATATATGTCCTTGGCGGGCTTGAAGCCTATATGCCGCTAAGAAACACTGAAACCCAACTTAGGAGTTTTTTGAAAGTTTGAGTGCTCAGGGCTTTTGGCACGGGGTATGAAGTCACATGCACAAGCCCCAATCTAAAGCATTATATAAATCCTAAATCCTGCATACTAAACATGAGGACTTCGGGTTAAAAACTTACAGTGGTTCGGGGAATTTACCGTAACCTGCTGCTGGATTTTAGATGGGAAGGATTGCCAACTCCGCTGCCGTAAGCCCTACTTTGGGTTTAGGGTTCTGGATTGAGGGCTTGGGGTGTATGGGTTTCGGCTTTCTTGGGTTTAGGGTTTTGGGCTAACCCTGAACCCTACCCCGTCTCAACCTCCACCGCGAACACACGAAGTCAAACCCGACAACCGCTAGACCCTCAACCCTGAACTTTTCGAAACCCGAAGCCACAATTTCCTATAGAACGTCATGAACGGAGAACTTGGAGGCAACTGACACCGTTGACGCCTTTGACGTTATTGACGTCGTTGAAACCCGTTGACGCTGTTGATGCCGTTAGCGTCGTCACGCGCTTCACGTCGTCGCGCCAAAACTCACGTCGTCACGTCGTCACGCACTGCCAAAATTTACGCGCAGCTACGGCCATCAATGGAACCCTTGACGTTGATAAAAGACACCCGAAACCCAAGAGCCTGGTCTAAACGTCAGACTACAAGATCTGTCTACGTAGGCTTTGCTTAGTTGCTTGAAGCTGCTCCTAAACCCTAAACCCTAAACACCTAAAACCCTAAACCCTACCCTAAACACCCCAAATACCTAAACCCTAAATCCCTAACCCCTACTTGGAGGGTCGGGGGACTTAGTAAGTGGTTATTCTTCAGACTCATAAGTCTCATAACCCCAATTAGGATCCCTTTTAGGGTACTTATACGTCTACTCATTATCTACTTGCTAAGTCCCCGCCGACCCTCCAAGTAAACCCCCAAACCCTAAACCCTAAACCCTAAACCCTAACCCCCAAACCCTAAACCCTAAATTCCTAAACCCCTAAACCCCCCAAAGCCTAAAACCCAAACCCGGCCTTGCCCTCGCTGCCCGATCCCCGGAGCAAAGAGCTTCCCGAGCGGCCCGGTGAGGGCGACGTCATGGGGGGACGTGCGTTTTGGGATGAGTTTAAGGTTTTTTGGTTTAGGGTTTAGGGTTTAGGGTTTTTGGGCGATTTTAGGGTTTTTTGGTTCAGGGTTTATTGTTCAGGGTTTTTGGGCGCGTTTAGGGTTTTGGGGTTTAGGGTTTAGGCTAGATCCCACAATCGATAGGTTCCCCTTATTGGTTCAAGTATCCTCAACCCAAGTACCCAGTTACTAGGTCCTTTGGACCCTTAGAGTTCAGGCTGTCAGGGTTCAGGGTTTCAGACATTTTTCTTTAGCGTGCAAGGTTCTGTGAGGACTAGCTTTAGAAGCGTCCTTGGCTCTTAGGGTTTACGGCTAGGGGGTTTAGGCCTTGACCGAAAGAATGAATCCTTGAACTCTGCAGGTTGGAGAAGGAACTCTGGTGAATAGCTACACCGGCCAGCACAGCGCTCGCTGGAGCCACAGCCATCACGTGCAAGCGAAGCTAAACATCAACACACACAAGCTTCTGCATGGGAATTTCCGAAAATAAGGGGTTCCTCATTTTGGGTTCCTTATAATAAGGATCCTCCTATTTAGGTTGCTATATTAGGGTCCCCTATTTTCGGAAACTCCCACATCGCACTGTAACGATAGAGATGCGAATATTGATGCCCTTTTCAACAGAACAGGGAGCATTGTAATCAGCGGTCTATGAAGGTCCAGGGTGACGTGTGTTCAAGGCTTACGGCTTCCAGGGTTTAGTTCAGTGTTGTAAGTTTAGGATGGGTTGGAATTGAGGTTAGCGTTTCGGGGTCTAGCAGGTTTGGGGATTTGGCGAATGCCAGCATAGAATGACTTACATTAGAATCCTACTTGTCCAGTATCTTAGGGGAACTAAAGGTTAACCTTTGGGATCATATAGGGATTATAGTACCCCAGAAAGTTTAAAGGTTACCTACTCTACCACTGAGATAGAATGACTTATATTAAGATACATACTAAACCCTAAACCCTCTCTTCTTCAACAACCGGGCCCCAAAAAGTTCAAACTTTCTAAGATAGAGCAAATATATAAGGCCAAAAAGTTTGAAGTTCCCGTTCACTATCTAAGAACCCTAAACCCTAAACCCGTAAACCCCTAAACCCTAACCATAAATGATTGGGGGCACCCGCGTCAAAAAGCTCTGCTCCCGACTTGGAGGGTTGGGGGACTTAGTAAGTAACAAGTAGAGTTCTAGGTACCCCTAAATCCCTAAAGGGATCTATATGGGTCCTATAATGGAGGGTATGGGGACTTAGTAAGTAAGTAACAGGTAGAGTTCTAGGTACCCCTAAAAGGGGATCTTATATGTCTCTAAACGAACTATTTTTTAAGTTTCCCGACTCTCTAAGCAGACTCCATGGACTCTGAAAGCCTCGCCCCTCAAGCCAAAACTCATCCAAAACCCCAAACTTCCTACGCCCTCGAAGAACTCTTGAAGGAACCCTGAAGGAACCCCTAAAGGAACCTTGAAAGAGCCGTTAAGAGCCCTTCAAAGACCCCTCGAGCCTCCACCTATCTCTCTTCTTCAACAACCGGGCCCCAGAAAGTTCAAACTTTCTAAGATAGAGCTAATATATAAGGCCAAAAAGTTTAAAGTTCCCCCGTTCACTATCTACAGTAGAAGCCAGAAAGTTGGAACATCATTAGCCTCCTGCCCTTAAAGTAAAGTATAGGGAATCCCAGCACGAATCATCCTACATTCATGTTCCAACTTTCTGGCTTCTACTCTAAGCTATGGAGTCTTAGGACTCGAAGTTCGGATTTGGGGTCTGACTTAGAATAGGATTTAGAGGGATCCGGGTTTGGGCCTGGCATGCCCAGATCGAGCGTAAAATAGGGGTCTTAATAATTATCATCTATACTATTTCGGGGGTTCCTGATTATAAAAAAAGTATAGTGGGCCCCAAAACACTATTTCGGGGGTTCCTGATTATAAAAAAGTATAATGGGCCCCAAAACCCTATTCTAATTATTAAGGCCCCTATATTAGAAGCCAACATGTCAAGCGTCCTCGAGGGTCAACTCGACTCCGCTCGCTGGCCTAGCGACGGTTGAGGGTTTTGGGGTTTAGGATTTCGATGTCGGGTTTCAATTTCGGGCTAAGGGTTAGGCTTTTGGGTTTAGTGCTTGGGGCTTCGGGTTGAGGGATTTGGCGTTTCGGGTTTAGGCTTTCGGGTTTAGGGTTAGGGCTTCGGCTTGAGGGTTTAGGGTTAGGGCTTCAAGATGTTTCAGGGTTAGGTAAGCTCTGGTTTAAATGGATATGGGGGGTTTCCGAAAATTAGAGGTAGCTTATTTTGCTGTCCTTATACTAAGGATCCTATTATTTAGGTTACCGTATTAGGGTCCCCTATTTTCGGAAACACCCCATATTAAGGCCCCTACTAACCCCCATAAAACCCCTTATAGTAGCCCTGATAGACTTATAGACACCGCTAAACGAACCCTAAACCCTAAATTTAAACCTGAGTAAGGCCCCTAATATAGCTTGAGCCGTGGCTTGGGGATCAAGCCCAGCCATAGGTTCCTGAGTGGCCCCTTAATCATAGAGGTACGTACCCCTTAGACGAAGGGTCCATATACACTACCATAATGGGATTAAGTCCCAAAAGACCAGCCCTCTTATGGTCTTGGGGACCTGATTCCATACTGGTACGGCTGATGATAGAAATCCTGCATTAATACCCATAATAAGGAATAATTCCCATAGTTTAGGGTCTTTCAGGGCCCAAAGAGAAAGAGGGCAAAAGGGTACTACTCAGGAACCTAGAGCCTGCACGCGTCTGAAACTTTAGGGGTTATGGATTTAAGGTTTAGGGTTTAGGGTTTTTGGGGTTTAGGGTTTAGGGTTTGTAGGGTTTAGGGTTTAGGGGTTTTAGGGGTTAGAGGGCTGCATAGGAACAGAGCCACCGGACTCGCAGCTATCATCCTGCTTGAAGGAACTTCCCGAGAGCGCAGTACTAGGAAGAATTCGTATCTCCGTGGAAACCAGCCGGATACCTTAAGGACGAAATGAACCCTAAAAGGGTTTAAGGTTCATATACCATATAGGGCCATATAGGGATTCATAGTATATGGGTACAGGGCCCCTACTTTTAAGGGTCATTTGGTCCTCCAGGTACATGCACCTGAAAATAGCTCCGCAAGCAAAAACTCAAGCCGCCTTTGCCCGTGGCTTCTGCTCCTTTAGACTCAATCACTCACAAGTCCCCCAAAGCCTAAACCCTAAACCCCTAAACCCTAAACTTCCGAGACCCAAAACTCAAAATTCTCAAAACCACTAAACCGAAACTCCCCAGCTAAACCCGAAGCCCCTTTGCCCAAAACCATAGAACCAACTCCCAAACTCTCTACACCCTAAGCCCCAAACCCAACTCAATCCCTAAACCCCCATTCCTAAACCTCAAACCCTAAATCCTAAACCCGAAATCCAGATCCCTTATGCCTAATGTAGGAACCTGATTAAGAAACCTTGGGCCTTTATTTGGGTTCCCTATATGAATCCTACTATTTTGGGGTTATAGGCCCAGGGTTTCTTAATCAGGCCCCAAAACTCCACGGCTCACCTCCACTGCTGCCCTGGACCGGGCTGGCCCAACACCTCTGAAAAAAAAAGACAAACCGCACGGGTTTGGGGGTTTTAAGGCTTTAGGGCTTAGGCTTTAGGATTTAGGGTTTTTAGGGTTGTTTGGGTTTTTATGGTTTTCAGGGTTTAGGGGTTGAGGGTTTTAAGGGCCGTAAGAGTTTAAGCTTTGGGGCTTGGGGTTTAGGGTTCTATGATGGTTCGGGCTTTGGGGGTTTTGGGTGTAGGGCTAGTGCAGGGTTTATCGTTTAGGTCTTCGGGGTCAGACAAGGATAAGCTCCTAATTGAGGGTGTTGGATTTCGGGTCTAGTCTACAAGTGTTTCTTGCGTCGAGGCTTTTTCGTCCAGAGCTCTAGCGTTGGGGGCCAGTTTGCTGGGTCGGATACGTCGGTGCTCTGCCTGCGCGCGAAAACAGACCAGCTACATAATAGCTTGCCAGCTATCCTGCAACAGGGTAATAAACCCTAAACCCTAAACCCTAAATCCTAATCTTTCAGGTTTATAGGGTATGAACCTAAGGCATGCTTGTCCAAGAAGGATCTACTGAGGTCTAGAGCGGTCTAGTTATAAGCACCATAACCCGAATTAGGATCCCTTTTAGGGTACCTATAACTCTACTTATTACCTACTTACTAAGTCCCCATACCCTCCATTATAGAACCCATATAGATCCCTTTAAGGATCCCTTTAAGGAGCCCTTTAAGTAGCCCTACTTACTAAGTCCCCCCCGACCCATGTAGATCCCTGTAAGGTTCCCTTTAAGGAGCCCTTAGTATAGAACTCTGATAAGCCCTAAAACCCTAAACCCAAAGGCCTAAAGGCGACCCTCCACGTAAATCCTCGACCCCTAAGTCCGAAAGGACTCAACAGCAGGATGCAAAACCTTACTCCCCAAAAAAACCACAGAAATAAAAGGATAAACTTTCCGATTCCTACTAAATTGTAAGAGCCCCAAAAGTTTAAAGGTTGGGCATTGGGGCCCTAAACCCTGAACCCTAAACCCTAATCTAAGTTAAAACCAGAACCCTAAGAAGGAGCCCCGAAGGCTTTCATCAAGGCTTCCGTTCTCTTCTTCAACAACCGGGCCCCAAAAAGTTCAAACTTTCTAAGATGGAGCTACTTTGTTGCTGAGTTCATAAGCCCCCAAAAAGTGTACACTTTTAGTTTTATAGTGGGTAATACTATCCCAAAAAGTGTAAAGTGCATCCTCTCAGCTGATAAGGCTAATATATATTATGCCAAAAGTTTAAAGTTCCCCCGTTCACTATCTAAGCGTTGGGTCTTGGGGATCTAAGAGACGGTTTGGGGACTAGGATTTAGGGTTTAGGGTTTAGGGTTTTTGGGGTTTGGGGGCTGACTTCTGAACCCCTCCTAAATGTTAAACTTTTAGCCTCCTTATTCTGGTTCATATAGAAACCCAAAAAGTTAAAGTCCTAAGAGCCAACCAGAAGAACGCCAAGGATTTAGGGCTTGCGGGTTTAGGGTTTGAGGCCTAGTGCTTGTGGGTTTGGGAGTTCGTGTTTAGGGTGTAAGGTGTGTGGTTTATGACCCACCGCAACACCCCCCACAATACCCACAAGGAAGGCCAAGCAAACTAAACCTCAAGGAACCTATCAAAATCCCTATGAAACCCTCAAGAGACGTTTCTTGGCTCCGGGCCCAACCATCAACCGACGAAATGGACCAACGCCTCTTCTCCTCAGCAGAGCTCTAGGATGAAGAGCTTCCCAAACCCTGCAAAAGATCTGCAAACTAGAACCTCTAGACAACCCTATAGTAGAAGCCAGAAAGTTGGAACATGACTTTAGGAGGATTAGTGCTAGGATCCCTTATACTTTACCTTCAGGGCATGAGGATAATGATGTTCCAACTTTCTGGCTTCTGCTATAGTTTACAAGATTCAGCCCAAAATGGCCCATCTTATGCCCGAGAACAATAGGATACTTGTTCGAATATTTTGGATCCGCTACGGGGCTCTGGGTTAAGTTTTTGGTTGAAAGGCTGTTGGGTGAGGCTTTGTTTTAGGTTTTGAAGTTGGTGAGTCGACGATGCCTGTCGGGTAGTTGCCGTAAAGCTCCCACCTGGCAGCGTTCTGATCCAAGAGGATACTGCTTGCTCACAAAGCTGATCTTCTGCCATGCCCCGCGTGGTCTTTAGTACGGTGTAACCGTGTAATTGAACTCCTCGAAGAAAGCCAAAGGGAGGGTCCCAGAGAACACCCGCTCGCCCGGATCACGGCCATGCCCCTACAAGTACTTGGAGGTCCGGGGCTTCGGAAGTAGTTGTTATACCGACTTATAAGCACCACAACCCCAATTAGGTTCCCATTTAGGGTACTTATAAGTCTACTTATTACATACTTACTAAGTCCCCCGACCTTCCTAGCACATAATACGAGATTACTACAAGCTTAAAACCCTAAACATAAACCCTGAACCAGTGCGAATATTTTGACTGCAAGCCCCTAACTGGAAATCATGAGGATCCCGCGACAGACTCCGACTTCAAAACAAGCAAACAAGTCATCTAGGCCATCAAGATGTCAGACGGTAGGACTTAAGGTTTAGGATTTCGGATGTAGCGCTTGAGGTTTGTAAGGTTACCCGAAGTCTTTGGACTCTTTCGGGACGGATCCAGGCCAACAGTCTTCACGGTCCTAGGGGCTGGACCAGAATAGAGCCTTTCCAAGAACCTGGAAAACCAAACGGTACCTTTGTAATAACCTCTATAAACCTTACAACCTCAATCTTGCAAAACCAAAGTCTTACCCTGATACAGCCTATGCAAATCCTGGCCACATCTGCAGAGGCCGCCCTAAACCCCAGACCCCAAAATCCTAAACCAAAAGATTTTAATCCCCAACCCTAAACCGAGAGCCTTTCTGAACCTGAACCAACAGCTGGTTTCAAGCAGAAAGCCTCCAGCACCCACGGAGAGCCTGGGTTTCCGTCAAGCACGAAAGGCCCCGCATGGTGTAAGGCTAGTATACATGGATGAAGGTACTTATTCGCCAATCTTCAACATCAAGCACCTGTACTTGTAATTACTTTTAGCCGCCCCAATGAGGTGCTTCAAACCGCAGTAAGCCCCCCGACCCTTCCAGTATATGTTGACCCCGCTCTAATTACCCGTATATGGTATGAACCGCGTTAAGATCAAAGTGCTATGTGCACGGGGAAAGTCTCTAAACGACGGGGCGGAGGTTTATCGGGGTCTAAGCTCGAAGATCACCCAAAGTGTTGTCCCCGCCTCTTGATGGTCCGCGATGACCTAAGCTGATGCAGGGAGTCGGCTTTCCCAACAACCCACAGAAATCAATGTTAAACTCTAAACCCTGATAGTTAGGGTTTAGGGTTTAGGGTTTGTCCAAAGGCCCCAGCCATTAATAAGGTACTTGGGCTTAGGAGGATAGTAGTTCTGCCGGTTAATGTTTGAGAGAGAGTTTTTGCTTGTTAGGTACATGGACCTTTAGGGCCTTAGGGTTACCTGTAGTCCCAAGCCCTGCCAAGCAGTAGGTCATGACCTCGTAACTTTAAACAGATAATAAAGGGAAAACTTCCAAAAACCAGGAAGTTTTTGGAGCCAAGGTCGGGCTTGTGGTTCGCAGCTGGAAAGAAAAAAAACGAAATCACTGGGGATGGGCTGCCCTTGAAGCCTCGTTGTGGCTTCCTAGACATTATCGAAATCGGATTCAGCCGGGTCCTTAAGGACGAAATGAACCCTAAAAGGGTTTAAGGTTCATATACCATATAGGGATTCATAGTATATGGGTACAGGGCCCCTACTTTTAAGGGTCATTTGGTCCTCCAGGGTCTTTTCAGTCTGCGCCGCGAGGTTTTCGTTCCTTTGTTGTAACAGCACTTGATTCTCAGTGCCTCTGATTTGAATGTCTTCGTGGTGCGCCACCGGTCTTCCGTGGGTTTGTTCAGCAGGTTTCTGTGAATTCCGCGGAGCCTGCTTCGTCGCCATGGCCATGAAAAGTTCGATCATCTGGGCCTGCAGCACTCCCCCATGGCTTGAATCCAGCCATGTGTGCCTGGCTGGTGGTGTGCAAGACAGGGCGATCCGGTGAACAGCGGCGCAGGATTTAGGATTCAGGATTTAGGGTTTAGGGTCAAGCCTGAGAGCCAACCCTAAACCCAAAACCCTAAACCCGAGGACAGAACCCTCAGTCCCAAACGAATTTGAACTGCTGCCGAACCCCGTAAACCATACACCATTGGAAGGCCTACAAAGTCAAACCTGCGTATAAAGCTAGATTCCTGCAGGGCTCCGAAAATTGATCAGGGAACCCTAAACCCTAAACCCCTCAACCCAAAACCGCCTTTGGAAAACCTTAGTAGCAACCCCAAAGCCTCCAGACCACCAGCCCGGAGCCCTACATGTAGGGTTTTAGGGTTTTTCTTAGGGTGGGGCTTTCAGGGTTAAGGGTTTCAGGGTTTTTAGGGTAATTAGGGTTTCAGGGTTTTAGGGTTTAAGCTTTGGGGTTTAGCGCGAAGCCTACATGACAATTTGAGAAAATAGGGTCCCCAACGAATATCGACCTCAAACAACAGCATCCCTAATCTGAGGACCTGCCCCCGGCTCCCGCCCAATTTGAAGCCCTCTATCTGACATACCCTTATACACCCTAAACCCCTAACCCCCAAAACCGGAAACCTTAAAACTAAACCAACCCCAAACCCCTCATACCCTAAACCCCTTAAGCCCTACAAATAAAACCCCAAAGCCCGAAACCCTCGAACATGTTTGGCATAGTATTCAAGATTCAAGCGTCGATTCCTTCTTGGGTTTAGGTACCCATAAAGATGCAAAATGGTACCCAACTATGACAAAGCTTAGCTAGCAGCCAAGAGCCGAAGCTTCTCTCAGCTCCCGGCAACACCTCCAGCCGCCCGGCTAAGGCCGAATTCGACCTACCAGGATTCTGGGTGTATGTTTTGGGGTTTAGGGTTTAGGATTTAGGGTTTCGGGTTGGGGTTTTGGGAGTTTAAAGTTAGGATTCAGGGTTTGAAGGCTTTTCTGCTTGTAGGATTTATGAGTTCATCAGGATGTTTATCGGAAAAGTACAGGGTTGTACATGGCTTAGAAATGAAGGGTTTCTCCGTGCCCCATGAAAAGGTTCAGGGCTTTAGAGGTTGTTTTGATCTCATTTTTGGACTGAAACTGGTTCGCACGAAGGCTGCAAAGGGTCTTCTCCTCGTTCCCGGGTTTGCACCACGCGCATCCCACCCTGACGCCATACTGCTCCGTCACGGAGCGCTCGTCCACCTCCATGACCAACGACTTGTCCCCCGTCGTCCGCGAAGTGAAAACCGGCAGCCAGATTCAGGGCGTGGTGAGTTTTCCCCTAAACCCTAAACCCATGACTGACCCAGGATATAGTAAAGGTTACAACCCTACAAAGTTGTGATAAGTTGCGCCCTGGTAGATTGGCACCGAAACTTTACGGTTTAGGGTTAAGCATTTCAACACGAATCCAGCGCATTGGGAGTGTTGGCGTCGCGCTTGGGCGTTGCTTCCGCCTGCGATGGTTCTTTGCAGGGCATGGCTGAACTCTTCCCGGAGGCTTGAGCTGCGAAAGCTCTGTAGAAATTGCGACATGTGTTTGCCAAAGCAAGCCTCCTTGTCCGCAGCAGCTTTTATGCGTTCTTGAACTGCTCGGCCCCAGGTCGGGTCCAGGCAGCACGGTGGCATCTCACAAAGCTGTTTGCAATGCTTCGAAACACACGTCTTCACTCTTCACCTCCTCCGGAGCATCTTCTGTCAAAGGGATCCCTGAAGCAGACATGAATTTATCAAGCTCACTCACAGGCGGACAAGGGTGGCTGGGATAGCCTGCCCAGAATGCGCCACTTTAGCCCTGCCATGTTCCGTAACATCTCATCCGTCAGCTGTTTGTGCATGTCTGAGGCAGACAAAATTCTGTGGCCAGTATGCCCTGGCAACATAGCATTCCGGACTGGTGAGGGCAGAATAGGTCCTTTCGTTTCCTTATTGAAGAATTCTTGGGATTGACTCAAGGTGCTATCTGTTACCCATGTGCCAACGAATGGTAAGGTAAACCGCTGATTGCAACCCCCCCCCCCCCGCGCATACGGACCCGAGTATTCAGAACAGAAGCGCGCCTTCACGATTCCACCAGGCCCTGCAAACACGAGACCTCAAACCACGAAACCCTGAATGCTCTAAGTCAACCCTAAACTTGAAAAAAAAAAACGTAGTCCCGAAGTTCATGCAGGGGCCTGAATAGGGGGGGTATCCTATACAACAGTCATATGATGTAATATGGAACTTTTGAGAGATGACCAAGGTGTTAAGCTTCTAAGTTAACCCCAAACTTACCCCAGCCCTTAGCGTCCCATGTGGAAGTTTCCGAAAATTGGGGACCCTAACATATACCCTACAATAGTAGGACCCTTATTATAAGCACCCCAAAATAAGGTACCCCTAATTTTCGGAAACCCTCATGTCGGTTTCGGGCCCGGGGGAGTAGGGGGAGGGGGGGTAGGTGGCCTTAATGCCCATAATAAAGATAATAAGGCCTGTTTAAGGAGATATAGTCCCCTACCCCCCTCCCCGTACCCCCCTAAGGGTCCCTATGATTTAACTAGGGTTGGGTCTCTCGTCTTCAAGAACCCGGCCGAGAAGCTCACACTAATGTAGGAACCTGATTAAGAAACCCTGGGCCTATAACCCCCAATATATTAGGATTCATATAAGGAACCCGAATAAAGACCCAAGGTTTCTTAATCAGGTTCCTACATTATAGCATAAACCAAAGAGGGTTTAGGGTTTAGGGTTTTGAAGTTCTCTAGTTGACTAAGAAGTAGGAAGTCCGCCCCAACAGAAGTCTCTACCTGCCTCTGCTTTGTCTGGAAGCGTCGCCTGCAGCAACAGCTCACAGGGGCCTTAATAATTCCATTCCTAGGTCTAGAAGAGGCCTTAACAATCAAAATAAAGCTTTGGGAGTATAATATACGACATATAAGGACTACCTGGAGCTACTTCATAACAGTCCCTATAGTAGTCTGCAGCAGAAGTATCAGACGATGTTTCTTCAGTTATTCACTTCAAATGCCCAAAAATCAAACTGCCGGTGTTAATTAAGGGGTGGTGTTTCTCAGGGATGCATATTTATCGCCCTGCGAAAGATGCAGAGCAAAGAAAATCTACACCCTAAGCCCGAAAAGGCTCTCAAACAGCCAAAACAAAACAAAATCCCAAACCCCAACCCAACACACCAAAAAACTCGGAAGCCATTGACATCTACGGTATGGCATAACCACTGCTTTTTGTGAATGATACAACACCCCCCAAAGCCAAATCCTAAAACGCTGTTACAAAACATCCTATAAGGGCCTTTCTTGGGCTGATGGTAGGAGCGACGGGTTTAGGGTTTAGGGTTTAGGGTCTGGACCAGTTTCGGGTTCCGGGCCAGATTTTGAGGATGTGGCTTCAGGGTTTGGGGGCCGCACACAGGGGTACCGGGCTTGAAGGCTTTAGGGTTTAGGGCGGCTTCGGCTTTAGGGTTTAGGGTTTAGGATTTCAGGTTCGGGCGTTCTGCGTCTATTGGAGCTCTAGGGTAAAGGACTTGAGGTTGTGAACATCCAAGGTGTTTCGGGAAGGCCCTTCTCAGATAGTAATCCTAAAACTTCACATGTAAGCCCTATGCTTGAACGCAGCGGGCTCCCAGAGATTCTTCGTCTACGGATACGGATTTTATGTTTCAGAGTTCAGCGTCTGGGATTTCTTCATGCGGCCTTGTAAAGGCATCCTAACAAAACCCTGCAAATCCTGATATCGCCCTAAGAAAACCATCGGAAAGTGTATGAGGCGATCGTTATAAATCCGACTTCATATCTTAGCTGACTTCTGAACCCCTCCTAAAAGTTAAACTTTTAGCCTTATTAGGGTTCATACAGAAACCCAAAAAGTTAAAGTCCTAAGAGCCAACCAGAAGAACGCCAAGCTATCTGCATGCTGCTTTCTCCACCCACAACGCCTTGATGTAGTCCTCCTCCGAAGAGACAACAGGGACCTGTGGGGGGATGAGCAGGGTTTAGGGTTTAGGGGTTCAGGGGTTCAGGGGTTCAGGGGTTCAGGGGTTTAGGGGTTTAGGGGTTTAGGGTTTAGGGTTTACGGTTGGAGGTTATCTTCGAGGCTTGCGGGGTTTCGGGATTCAAGTCCTCGCAGAGACCGTCGTGCTGCCGAGCTCTTATGCTGGCCACGCTCATTTGTCGTGGTATTCCAAGGCCCAGGCTTCAACAGCTGAACGAAGGCGGAGACCCCCAATTCAAGGAGAACAGAATCAAGCCAACAGCCCAGCGACTGGAGTTCCGAAAGGCCAGACCAGGACCGCAGACTCGCAGCGAAGTGCAAAAGCCTGAGTTATTCAGATGAAGGCCAGCGCATTATGGACAAATGCAGCAAGGTCTGTTTCACCTTGAGACGCTTTCTGCAGCAGGTCCGAAAGAGACGAAGGCCCGAAGAAGACCGAGCCCAGTTAGTGTTGGGCCAATTTTGAGGTGAGGCAGGTTTCGGCTTACTTTGGGGTCCTTGTACTAAGGATCCTACTGTTTAGGGTAGTATATTAGGGTCCCCGATTTTCGGAAACTCCCACATGTTTATACCTGAAACGGGCTCCTAGGTACTGTACATTAGGGCCTAAGTACGTATCGATATAGGCACATGGAGCTTTAGGGATAAGGGTTTAGGGTCTAGGGATAAGGGTTTAGGGTTTAAGGTAACCTTCGACCCCAACCACTGGTTGGTTCGTGCTTCTCGGATTTGCTGGCCGGTTTAGTTCCGGAGGTCTCGTGTTTGTTCTTCATTTCCGCACGGAGTTCGCTCTATCGGGCCGCGCACTATCTACCGAGTTGCGACTGAACCTAAATGCTCTCCGCATAGAACCTCCACTTCTGCGCAAAGCTCGTCAGCTGCCTGTCCCGCAGTCTCTTGTTCTCGTTCTCGACGAGCTCGCGAATCCTGGCCTGTTCATCCTCCTCCGCTTTGGTTTTCTTCTTTCCCATGGTTCTTTATCCCGGCAATCTGAGCCCGTCTTTGACGGTGAGTGCTGGCGCATCCAGGCAGGATCCTCGCTCATCATCACAAAAGCTCTGCTCCCTGAAACCTATATTTTCTCTTCTTCAACAACCGGGCCCAAAAAAGTTCAAACTTTCTAAGATAGAGCAAATATATAAGGCCCAAACGTTTAAAGTTCCCCCGTTCACTATCTAAGTAATATGTTACAAGCAACGTCAGCTGAGGATCGGGCAGGTCGGCTTTAGGATGGCTTGGAATTCAGGGCGTAGGGCAGGGTTTTAGGGTTTTGGGTTGTCAAGGGTTTAGGGTATAGCGTCAAGGCTTGAGGGCTGTTCGGTGTTGGTGGTTTAGGGTATAGGGTTTCGTGCTCAGGGTGTGCGGTAGGAGGGCTTGGACGTCGCCTCAAGCCTTGTAGGCCATGTGCCCCAAATCCTGAACTGCCTGGCATTTAGGCTAGGACCAGTTACTAGGATTATAACTTATAATAGAAACCCTAACATAAGGAATAGTATAGGTAATCGTTCTGGCTTCTATATCAAATAAACTACTAAATTATCAACTTCTTGAGAACACCTCCAAGGAAACCCCAATACAGCCTTGCTGACCCCCCAAACCCCTTTGAAAGCCTTACAGCACCCCTCGTGAACCGAACATACCCTAAACATGTCAAAGCCCTAAACCATGAAAGCCTGAAGCCCGCCTGAAGCCCTAGACCTGTTGACCCTTGAGAAAACTCCACAAACCCATACAACCCCCCCGGTTTCTTTTGATGGCCCTAAACTGCTGGCCCTTAGAACCAACAAAATAGTATGTTGGATAATCCCATGGAGTTGTATTGCATTACAACAAATCTACTACAACAATTCCCAAGAACACTTAAGCAAGAGGAAAGCCGACACTTGGGCACAGACCTTCATGGGTGCCGCGCGCGCGCACCTGAGGTTTTTCGGTATAGGTGCGTGCTCTGGTTGTATCAGTGAAACCCTAAACCCTAAACCCTAAACCGAATCAGGGAGTGGGTTTAGGGCCCTAGGAATTTCCGGGTCAGGATGCAGGGCTCAGGCTTGTAGATTCCAGGTTTCGGGCTTTGGAAATTTCGGGTTTGGGGCTTGGGGGGAGATAGAAAGATAAAACGAGGGCTTTCTTCATAAGCCCCAAAAAGTGGACACGTTTAGTTTTAATACTATCCCAAAAAGCGTAAAGTGTATCCACTCAGCTACTAAGGTGGTTTAGGGCTAAGGGACTAGGGTCTGAGTGCTTGGGGCTTGGAGCTCAGGATCTTTTCTGCTTAGGGCATAGGACCCAGGACCGAAAGTATGCGATGCTGGTGGCGCCTTAGGTCCCTCTCTGTACTTCCTGAAGATCCAATCCGAACTGCCTGTATGTCGAGCACGGCACAACCCCCATTGAGAGAGGGTGCCCTTCATGACCGGTCTACTTGGATCCCCTATTCCTAAACCCTAAACCCTAAACCCTAAACCCCCCAAACCCCTAATTCCTTAAACCCTGAATTTACTAAAACTCGTGCAAAACGCGGACTCGGGACCCTACAACCCGTATAAGCCATCGGCCCCGGCACTGAGGGTGCTTAGGTTACTTGGAGGGCCAGGGGTCTTAGTAATCCCTAAGGCTCCACGTGCCCATATAGTATATACTTAAAGTACCTATACAGGGACCCCGTTAAGGCTTTAAGTATCTACTATAAAGGTACATGGAGCCTTTGGGAATTGGGTTATAAGTGGAGTTATATGTGTCCGCCGACCCTCCAAGTTTTTTTGGGGTGGTTCGGCGTCGTTAAGCTAGCCCCCCCGGAGACCCAAACTCTAGAACTTGAACCTTAAACCCGGTTTAGAGTTTAGGGTTTAGGGTTTAGGGTTTACGGTTTAGGGTTTAGGACTTAGGACTTAAACCCTACCTGGCCCCAAAAATCCCCTACCTTTCCAGGAAATCGTGCTAAGGACCCTAAACCCGATGCACTATAGGGGCCTTAATAATTAGAATAGGGTTTTGGGGCCCATTATACCATACTTATAATCAGGAATCGTGCAGGTAGTTGTTATAAGGCCCCTATACTAAACTCTTATAGTACCCTTATAGCATCCCTTAAAGGAACCCCTTTAAAGGAGCCCGAACTACGCATCTTTGTTTTTCATCCTCTGCCGCTGTATCGTCCGGAGATGGGTCCACAAGGTGCCCATACATTTCGCGGAACTCCTCTCGCTGGGCCTGGGTAGTTGGAGGTTTAGGGCTTTAGGGCTTTAGGGTTTTTTTTAAGTTGGGGTGACGTCCTTCTTTGTCTGCCTGCCCATGCTTTAGGGGTTTAGCGGTTAGGGCTTAGGGTTTAGGGTTTTAGAGTTCAGGACATAGGCTATAGGGTTTAGGGTTTTAGAGGTCGGGGGACTCAGTAAGTAGGGCTCCTTAAAGGGCTGCTTAACGGGCTCCTTAAAGGGATCCTTAAAGGGCTCCTTAAAGGGATCCTTAAAGGGATCCTTAAAGGGATCTTTAAGGGTTCTATAATGGAGGGTCGGGGGACTTAGTAGGTAGGTAATAAGGAGAGTTATCGTGCAGAAAAGTTTTTGGATATAGTTTCGAATGTTTTAGTATGCTTACATGGTTAAAAGTGTTTTTTGCTACGAGTCTCTGCACGAAAAACCACAATGTACACTCGCCAATATTCTTTTCATGCCTTGCAGACGCTCCCCAAAACCCGAATACAAGCCCCAACTACTTCGTTTAGTGATGAATAAGGATAGTATTTCGATTTATTCATGCCTTTCTTCCCTAAACCTTACCCTAAACCCGAAATCACAAACCCCGAAAACGCCTTTTAGGATACCTTTGAAGGCACGCCCATTCTCTGGACATTGCTTAGGTCGTCTCTGGGGCGCTTAAAAGGAATCATCATCATCTCGCAGGGTGAAGACCCAATGTTGGGGTTTAAGTATGGGTTTAAGTCTTCAGGACAAGGGTTGTTGGAGGGATGTCGAAAAAGCCTTAAACCCTAAAGCCCATAGGGGATACTTGAAGGCATGCCTATAGCAAGAATCCCTAAAGCTAAGGCAGCCAAGGAGCAAAGTATTAATTACTCAGTATTTGGATTTCTACATATTGTGACCTCAGGGGGTTCATATTTATGTACAGTGACTACAGAAGTAAGCCCAAAAAAAGCACAGTAAGGAAATTCACCGTAGCAGTTCTTATGGCCCTTCTGCGTTGTGAGGGGTCTAGAAAGCTGAGTGGTGCATCTTGAATGGGACGATTGAAAAGTCAAAGTGGAACTCAAACTACAAACCCTAGGCCCTAGGCCTAAACATTACCCCCAATGCCCCCGCCTGGCATGTGTTTAGCTGGCTCAGTACTGTGCTTGCATGCTGCCTATGCAAGAGAGTTCCTCTCTTCTTCAACAAACGGGCCCCAAAAAGTTCAAAACTTTCCAAGATAGAGCAAATATATAAGGCCAAAAAGTTTAAAGTTCCCCCGTTCACTATCTAAGGTTTGTGATATACTGCTCTTAGCAGGTTAACAGTCATTATGCAAAGTAGCAGCCCGAAAATTGGACAATCGTTATCCTCATGTCTCAAAACCTCATCAAACCCTAAACTCCTAAACCCCTAAAGCTTAAAAGGCTTCGCCACGCCTCTAGCCTCTCCTGTCAGGACTGTGTCAGGGCCCCAGCATAGTAACAGCAACCGAAAGACCAAAACCAAAAAGGCCCCCGAAGTTTTCACCTTCACAACCCCCCAGAACCCTGAACCCTCGACTCCAGAACTTCGTAACATGCCCCGAACTCGGCCGGTGCAGGGCCTTCAATTCCGCGTTCTCCCGGCGCAACTCGGCGGCCTCTGCCATGCATCCCGACGGTAGGGCTTAAGGGGTTTTGGGTTAAGGGTTTAGGGTACATTGACTTCAAGATCCCTCGACCAAGGAGGTTAGGGCACAGCAAATCAATCTACAGCGCCCCCTGCCATTCAAGGATATCAAAGGTAGATCTTCTTACAAAGTCCGTAATATAGGGGCCTTAATACTTAGAATAGGGTTTTGAGGCCCATTATACTAGAATTCTAGTAAGGAACCCCTAAATAGTATTGGTCACTATTTAGGCCCTATACTATAGATTGCTGTAAAGCCCTACCTACATGAGGAGTTTCCGAAAATCAGGGGTACCTTGTTTTGGGGGTCCTTATTATGAGGATCCTCCTATTTAGGGTTTTAGATTAGGGTCCCCTCTTTTCCGGAAATGCCCACATAGTAGAAGGTGGGGCTTCTATCACCGGGATCACTATCATGACTTGGGAACGTTTCCCCCATAACAGCGCTTCGGACCCTTTGGGAGCCCTAAACCCTAAACCCTAAACCCCTAAACCCTAAACCCTAAACCCTAAACCCCTCCACCTATTGTAATTTAGACTTTATAGGCCTCGTGGCAGTTGATCAAAACTCGTGGCTTTTGATCAAAACTCGTGGCCAATTGATCAAAACTCGTGGCCAATTGATCAAAACTCGTGGCCAATTGATCAAAACTGGTGGCCAATTGATCAAAACTCGTGGCATTTGATCCAAACTCGTGGCATTTGATCAAAACTCGTGGCAGTTGATCAAAACTCGTGGCATTTGATCAAAACTCGTGGCAGTTGATCAGAAACTCGTGGCAGTTGATCAAAACTAGGGTTTAGGCCCTGCGGCTTAGGGCCTGGAGTTTAGGCCCTTGGGTTTAGGCCCTACGGTTTAGGCTCTAGGGTTTAGGCCTTCCGGTTTAGGGCTAGGGCCTAGGGTTTAGGCCCTAGGGTTTAGGCGTTACGGTTTAGGCCTTGGAAATGGTTCGAGGGTGGGGAGGGGTATTTGGTCTTTAAGCGGTTTGTGGAGACCCCTGAGGCTTTAGAGACTTCTCTCAGTATCTGCTCAGACCCTCCTGGGGTTTACGCTCTGCGGTTTAGGCCCTGCAGTTTAGGGCCTGAGGTTTAGGCCCTACGGTTTAGGCTCTAGGGATTAGGCCTTCCGGTTTAGGGCTTGGGCCTAGGGTTTAGGCTCTCGGGTTTAGGCCCTACGGTTTAGGCTCTAGGGTTTAGGCCCTAGGGTTTAGGCCCTACGGTTTAGGCTCTAGGGTTTAGGCCTTCCGGTTTAGGGCCTATGAAGGTGTAGGGTTTACCCCCAACGGTTTAGGCTCTAGGGTTTAGGTTCTAGGGTTTAGGCCCTTAGGCTCTAGGGTTCAGGCCCTGGGGTTTAGGCCGCAACGGTTTAGGGCCTTGGGTTTACTCTCGGGTTTAGGCACCAGGGCTTATGCCCTAGGGTATAGGCCCTACGGTTTAGGCTTTCGGGTTTCGGCACTCGGGTAAACCCTAGGGCCTAAACCCTAAAGCCTATACCGTAAGGCCTAAACCCTAGGGCCTAAACCCGAGAGCCTAAACCGTATGGCCTAAACCCTAAGGCCTAAACCCCACAGCCTAAACCGCAGGGCCTAAACCCTACGCCCTAAACCCTGGGGCCTCAACCCTAGAGCCATAGGGCCTAAACACTAGAGCCTAAACCGTAGGGCCTAAACACCGTGGGGCCTAAACCCTAGTTTTGATCAACTGCCACGACTTTTGATCAACTGGCCACGAGTTTTGATCAACTGCCACGAGTTTTGGTCACGAGTTTTGATCAACTGGCCACGAGTTTTGATCAACTGGCCACGAGTTTTGATCAACTGGCCACGAGTTTTGATCAACTGGCCACGAGTTTTGATCAACTGGCCACGAGTTTTGATCAACTGGCCACGAGTTTTGATCAACTGGCCACGAGTTTTGATCAACTGGCCACGAGTTTTGATCAACTGGCCAGTTTTGATCAACTGGCCACGAGTTTTGATCAACTGCCACGAAGACTATAAAGCTTAAATTACAATAGCCAGGTAGAGAGGTTTAGGGTTTAGGGTTAGGGGCTTCGGGGGGCTTACAGCGAATCCCAGAAAGTTGGAACATGGGATTAGGAGGATTAGTGCTGGGATCCCGTATACTTTACCTTACATGAGGATACTCATCTTCCAACTTTCTGGCTTCTACTATAAACAAGGCAACGGCTTTTAGGGCTTAGGGTTTTAGGGTTTAAGGTTTAGGGTTTAGAGCTTAGGGCTTAAGGTTTTGGGTTGAGGGGCCTTAACAATTGGGACGGGGCTTTGGGGTACATTGTGGGAGAATTAACATAAGGACCCTGAGGAAAAAAACAGTATTGATACCTCTTCGACGTACCTATTCGGGAGTTTCCGAAAATTAAGGGTACCTTAGTTTGGGTCCTTATAATAAGGATCCTATTATTTAGGGTACTATATTCGGGGCCCCTATTTTCGGAAACTCCCATTCAAGCTCCTACAGTAGGGTTCAGGGGCCAGGGCTATCGACTTCTGGGGCTTTGCTTTAGGGTTTAGGGTTTACGCTCAGGCGGCCACCTGCATCCCGCTCAAAAACCTAGCTGCATCCATAGCGGTGATTTCAGTCCCTAAACCCAAAACCCCAAACATGATACTCCAAAGAACCGCAACCGACACGGTGGACTAGCAACTGCAAGAAACTGGAGGAAAAAGCTACACCCAATACCAAACCCTATCCCAAAATCCTCAACCCTGACGCAAAGCCACTACTAAACCCTCTGCCAACTACCGCAAGTCCTTAACCCTGAACACCGTCAGCCCCAGAAATCAAAGACCGAAGCCCCTGATTGAAGCCGTAATCAAACTGCTACCCTGAAATCTTCAAACACTCGAACACCCTGCATATCAAATCCCCGCAAAACCCTGTAAGTAGGTAATGAGTAGAGTAAAGCAGAGTTATAAGTACCCTAGAAGGGATCCTACCTTCGGTTATGATACCAAATAGTCTATAAGGTAACTACTTACTGGGTCCACCGACCCTCGATTTTGATACTGAAGACACGGCAACCGACCCTCCAAGTAAACTCCAAACTTTACCTCCCCCACTGTAGTCGCTGTGTTCTCCTCGTCCTCCAACTGTTAGGCCGCGAGGTGGGCCTTTGCAGTGCCTCCATCTGAAGCTTCTTGGTCTTCTTTTCCGGCGCAAAGTTTCTCCTGCTTCAGTTGGTTGAGCCGTGGCATTCTCCGCATGCTTGGCCCATGTCACAGCTACCATCCGAATCTTCAACTTCTCCGGCTTAGGGTTTAGAGTTTAGGGTATAAGGTTTAGGTTTTAGGGCATGTCAGCTGCTGTACCTCTGCTTCCAGCTCCTGGATCTTTTCGTGATCCTGTGCCACTCCCGTCACATCGCCGTTCACTTCTGGCGACGGTTGAGAGCAGCCACCGTCGCGGCCGCTGCTGCAGTCGCCACTTTCGCCAGGTCGGCGTCCGATGCTCGGTGGGATCCTGGTCACAGTGTGATTTCCCTTGCCACCGCCCTCGCCGCCTTTGCCCTTCGGTGTTTTCGGAGCTGCGGCCGCGGCTGCGGCTGCCTATCACGTCGCACCTCTTGCTGCCGAGAGAGGGCCCGCATCGTGTCGACCACCTTAACCGGGAGGGAGGCCGCCGTCTCGAACTATGCTGCTCATTAAAGAACCGTTACAAAACCCGCTGGAATAACCTGACCCCAGAGAAAACTTGCACGATTAAAGCAGCTAGAGCCCGAAAAAAGTTGCTGAAAACAGTTGCCGACCCTAAACCCCTAAACCCTAAACCCTAAACCCCTAAACCCGAACCCCTAAACCCTAAACCCTAAACCCTGAACCCTGCCTAAAACCCGAAACCCTAAACCCTGAGCAAAATACTTCCCTGGCCTTCCGCTCGCGCTCCGCCAGCTCGCGACCTGCGTCGGTTTGGTTGAGGGTTTAGGGTTTAGGGGTTAGGGATTAGAGGTTAGGGTTTAGGGGTTACGGTTTCGGGTTTAGGGTTTAGGGTTTAGGGGTTAGGGTTTAGGGGTTAGGGTTTAGGGTTTAGGGGTTGTACTTGGAGCTTCATGAGTAGTTAGCAAAGGGGTCATAAGTCCTCTAGCAAGAGGCATAACTGCAGTTATCCTACTTCTAACCCCAGGGATGAACCGACTTGGTTCGACTCTCAACCGAAGGCATGTATAACCGTACTTGGAGGGTCGGGGGACTTAGTAAGTAGGTAATAAGTAGACTTATAAGTACCCTAAAAGGGACCCTAATTGGGGTTATGGTACTTATAAGTCTCCAAAATAACTAGTTACTAAGTCNCTTAGTAAGTAGGTAATAAGTAGACTTATAAGTACCCTAAAAGGGACCCTAATTGGGGTTATGGTACTTATAAGTCTCCAAAATAACTAGTTACTAAGTCCCCCGACCCTCCAAGTAAAACCCTGCTACACCCTGAAACTCAACCCCCCCCTGTAGAGCCAAACCTTATGTAAGAGTAGGCTGCGACCCTGTAATTAGCAAGACAGAACTCCCCAAATGATAGATTATTGGAGCCACAAATAAACCCGGAAACCAAGACCATTAACATCACACCCTCAAGCCCCAACTTTCCGACAAAAAAGAAGCTGCTAAACCCTGAACCCCTACAAACAACCTTGTAAAAGATGGAAGCCGTTCAAAAAAGGCTTTGGTCCCCGGCGCATCCATTTCAGCACCTCCAGCTCCTTCTTCAAGTGCTCCATCGGGATGGCAACAACCTGCAAGCAATCATAATCCCTTCGCCCTAAATCCTGCACCTTGAACTCCGAGACTGTAAACCCTAAACCCTATCTCCGACACGGTCCTACACCCTAAACCCCAAATCCTTCACCCTACTTGGAGGGTCGGGGGACGTAATGACTAGTTAGTTTATAAACTTTTCAGTATCATAAACCCCAATTAGGATCCTGTTTAAGGTACTGAAAAGTCGACTCATTATCTACTTCCTAAGCCCCCGACCCTCCTAGTAACCAAACACCTCGTTCGCGGGAAGGCGAAGGTATGTAGGGCTTAGGGTGAGGGCCGAAAGGCCTAGAGTGGCTTGGGGTATTTGGGGCCTCCAAAAAGCACGCAAGCAAACATTAGGATAGGGATATCCCATATGCACCCCCTTTTAATGAAGCCCCAGAAGGTGGGGATATCCCTGTGACATGTTTGTGTTTTGTGTCCTTTTTAATTTGGGTCCTTAAGGTAAGTGCTTTAAGTAGTATAAGGTAAGGACGTAAAATGTGAGGCAGGGTTTAAGAGTTTCAGATGTTGCTGATTGAGGGTTGGTTAAGGGTTGGGGATGTGTATTGGCTACAGCGTTATGGACATGCTTCAGTCAAGTTGTTTGCGTCCACCAAGCGTACATGCATTTTTCGACGATGGTTGCATGAATGTACCCAGCGCTTCACAAAAAAGATGGAAATAATCTGAAAAAAACGAAAGAAGCCCCGACGAGCGAAACCCACGGTCTCGAATGCTGATGCCCTTACACCCTAAATTGGGCTCTTGTTAAGGAAGCCAAATAAGCTTCCGTAATAAGGAAACAATCTCTTCATAATAAGGATCCTACTATTTAAGGTACTATATTCACTATATTCGGGTCCCCTATTTTCGGAAACCCCCAAATAGGAGCAGCTGCCTCAGCATCGGCTTGAATTGCTCCCTCCAGCGACTCCTTCAGCGCAGACGCGTGCATTGCAGAGATGAAATGAACGAGCCTAGCCTGCCCCGTGACTTTGCAACTATCGCCGAACCTCTCGTTAAGCCAATGTTCGGTTACAGCAAAGGATAAACTTGGATCTATGCTTCGCAATACTGGAGATTTGAGATTATCAGTGGGCCTTCCTACGGTTCCTGTTTCATCCATCTGCCGTCACGCATCGTACTCAATCGTGGTAAATCATTTTGCATCAACCTCGTTCATACACCCTTCGTTTTCGTTCCTACTTGTTGATGCTCGCGTACACTAATTCACGCACAGCAATCGTTGCAACCACCGTCATAATCACAAGCAGCACCTTCATAGAAAACAACATTATCATCACCAACATAAGGATCAGATGATGTAACGGAAGAAGGATCACCTAGCCTCAGCCTACTATCCCTCAGTCCTACATTCTGATTTGCGACCTTTTTACTCTGCACCCTGAACCCTAATTAAACCCCAAACTATAAATACAAACTGGGAAACCCCACATCCTGAATCAGACTACCCTAACTCTGAATCCTAAGCCCGCAACCCCTAAACCCCAAACCCTTTAATCCGAAACAATGGTCCGGCAGCTGGCCTGTCGAAACTCCCGCATGTTAGCCTCAGCCGGTTGGAATTTTTGGTGCAAGGGTTAGGGTTTGCGGTTTGGGGGCTACTGTTTTAGGGTTTAGGGTTTAGGGTTGAGGGTTTAGGGTTTCGGGGCTAGGGTTTAGAGGTTAGGGTTTCGCGGCATACAACCAGTCGGGCAACTGCCACATCTGCTGCCAGGTCATCCCCGAGCCACTCGTACCTGCCACGATCTTTGGGGTTAGGGCCATGATGGGTGTCTATAGGTGCTTTTACAATAGCTAAGCCCTACAAGCCCTAAATCTTAAACCCTGAACTCTGAACCTAAACCCTAAGTCCTAAACTAAGTCCTGACCCATAAGTTTCTATGCTCTAGGTTTAAAGCTCTACGCCCAAAACTTTTAATGGTTTAGGGTTGAGGCTACAGGGCTGTTAGGTTTCGGGCATCTGGCCAATGATTTCATGGTTACTATACTGAACTTAGACGCGTAGCAAAAATTGTAATTGTAGCTGCTTCTTAAGGATTAAAGGAACCAAAACTTGAAAACTTTTATAAGTACCCCTAAGGTTAACCTAAGCCCAGACAGGGCTTGGGACTTAGGGTCGTGGGCTTTCAGGTTCGAGTTTACGGTTGACGATTTCGGGTCTATCCGCAAGCCCCGCAGAATCCGTAAGATAAGGGCCATAACGACCAGAACCGGGCTTGGGTGTAAATTATGCGATGTGCAAAACAAGACATCCGAAGGAATAGTGTCACCCCATGTTCGGGCCGTGCTGGGAACCCAACCCCAACAGAAAAAGGGTGAGAAGAACACACGGTACCAAAAACACAAAACCTCGTTGCCTCTCAACCTCTACACGCTGAAACTGACACCCCAACCCTGGACCCTGTACCAAAATCCTGTGCAATCCTACATAAAGTCAAAGGAGGGCCTACCAAACCTGGTAGAAACGCAACACAGCCTTCTCGACCCCATCGAGATCCGACCCTAAACCCTTAACTAAACCCTAAGCCTCAGAAAGCCCTGCAAAATTGCTGCACCTGCCCAGCTCAGACAGGCGAGTGGTCTCCGATCCTGACCCGGATCGGCCCGTTTCGGGGTGCTCATAACTTAATTAATTTAGGGGCCTCAATCATTAGAATAGGGTTTTGGGGTATATTACAATGCAACTAGAACAAGGAACCCGAAAATAGTACGGGTAATATTACAGGCCCCTATATTTCTATGGTAAGTCCCAGAATAAGTATAGCTGGGCCTCAGAACCTCGCGGTTTAGAGTTTAGGGTCTAGGGTTTAGGGTTTAGGGTTTAGGGTAAGATGCAAACACTTAACCTACTTGCCCAGTATCTTAGGGGAACTAAAGGTTAACCTTTGGGATCATATAGGGATTATAGTACCCCAAAAAGGTTAAAGGTTACTTACTCTACTACTAAGTTAATAAACCCGACATTCTAAACCCCACCATGTAAAACCCCACTTGGAGGGTCGGGGGACGTAGTAAGTACGTAGTAAATGGACTTATAAGTACCCTAAAAGGATCCTAATTAGAGTTATGGTACCTTTACGTCTATAAACTAGCTACTTACTAAGTCCCATACCCACCATTATAGAACCCTTATAGATCCCTTTAAAGATCTCTTTAAGGAGCCCTACTTACTAAAACTCCAATCAACAGCTATACCCTACGCCATTCTTGTGTCCAGGCCTGGGGCCCCTGTTGCATTACAGGATTTAGGGTTTAGGGGTTTAGGGGTCTAGGGTTTAGGGTTTAGGGTTTAAGGTTTACGGTTTAGGGTTTAGGGTTTAGGATTCAGGGTTTAGGATTTAGGGTTTAGGGTTATAGGTTTAGGGCCTAGGGCTAGGGCCTTTAACAAAATCGTAGCATGGCTGGGGGTTGGGCTTTTTGTTGACTTGGATGCCTTGGGTGCTTTGGATCTTCAGGTCCTTAGGATCTTAGCGGCTTGCAAGATTAGGGACCCCCAAAAGCAAAAGAAGCATAAGCATTTTATAGGGATATCCCTACCTTATTGGGCTTCATTATCAGGGGGTTTACATGGGATATCCCTATCCTTATTTTTGCTCCTATGCTTTTTGGGGGCCCTAAACATGTGCTTGCTGCTGAGGCTTCGGGTTAAACAGCTGCTGGTGCGGGTCCTACCTTACCTAAAACAGGAGCTCTCGTAGGTGTCATTGAGTAAGTACAGTAAACCCCACAAAGTTGGAAACCGGATTAAGGCCAAATAGTGCTGGGATTCCCTATACATTACTTGGAGGGTCGGGGGACTTAGTAACTAGTTATTTTGGAGACTTATAAGTACCATAACCCCAATTAGGGTCCCTTTTAGGGTACTCATAAGTCTACTTATTACCTACTTACTAAGTCCCATACCCTCCATTATAGATCCCTTAAAGATCCCTTTAAGGAGCCCTATAAGGAGCCCTGCTTACTAAGTCCCCTAAAGACCCTCCAAGTACTCTTAAGGACTGAGGCTATGGGGTTTCCAACTTCTGGGCTCCCTACTTTACGACACTCAAAACTATGGCAGATCTAGGGTTTAGGGTTTTTAGCGGTTTAGCGGTTTAGGGTTTAGGGTTTTTAGCGGTTTAGGGTTTTTAGCGGTTTAGGGTTTAGGGGTTTAGGGGTTTAGGGTTTAGGGGTTTAGGGTTTAGGGGTTTAGGGTTTGGGGTTTGGGGGTTTAGGGTTTAGGGTTTAGGGGTTCAGGGTACTGGAGCCATGGCCCCCACCCTATCTTATACACCCAGCCCTTTGCCCCCAAACCCTCAAACATCGACCCCTCAAGTCTTATAACTTATATCTCTCAAACCCTCAGCGGCAAAGCCCCTCAAACTCGCAAACCGGAAACCCTCAACCCAAAACCTCTAAACCCTACAATCCCAACCCTCTAGAACCTGTATAAGAACCGTTCTTAAAAAGAACTCCTGCACAACCCGCACAAGAATCCGAACCCTGCAAGGAACCCTTTAAACTCTCTTATCCGATCACCGACGCCAAAAACACCAAAATTTCTTTATTCTAGAAGTCGCATAAAATAGCCCTAAAACGTTTTTACAGCTCTTCTAAATGCTTCGCAAATAGAGGAACCTGTGTAAAGTTCCCTGGACCCTAAACTCCGAATCCTAAACTCCGAACCCTAAACGCTGGACCCTAAACCCTTAACCCTTGAAGGAACCCGTAAAGGAACCTTAAACCCTTAAGGGGGCCTTGACCATCCCAGGCGATCGTCACCTGCTTTGTTGGGGTCCATGGGATTTGGGGTGTTCGGGTTCAGGGTTTGGGGTTGAGGGACTTAGGGATTTAGGGGTTTCGCGGATTGCAGGGATTTCGAGGACTGAATTAAAGGATTTAGGGCGTGGGCTGAAGTTTCGGCAGGCACCTTGAACCAAAAACCTTAAACCCTAAAAAAAGCCTCAAACCCCAAACCCTAAACCCTAAATAGAACCCTTACAAACCCCTTGCAGGAACCCTTAAAATTCAAGCAAGGAGCCCTTAAAGGAGACTGGATGCCTCATCTTCCTCCTCGTCCGGCAACGACTTCGCCTGCGTAGCTCTGGGTGCTGAAAAGCTTTAGGGCGTATACTTTAGGATTTGAAGGTTTTGGGTTTTGGGTTTAGGAACCCTGAACCCTAAAATCCTAAACCCTGGCTTAGGGTTTAGGATTTTAGGGGTGTAATGCCTAGGGCTTCAATCTTAGGGCTTCAGCATGTAAGGTTTAGGAAGTTAGGGTTTAGGGTTTAGGGGTTTAGGGGTTTAGGGGTGTAGGGGTTTAGGGTTTCGGCGAGACCTCTTCGTTATTGCACAGGAACTTCGTAAGTGGATAACAAGTAGACTTATAAGTACTTTAGACTGGATCCTAGGGGTTACAATACTTATAACTCTATAAACAACTACTTATACCTAGTCCCCCGACCCTGCAAGGAGGGTGCTTATCACCCTGGTCGCTCGCAGGCTGACCTTCAACCTTAAACCCTAAACCCCACTTGGAGGGTCGGGGGACGTAGAAAGTAGTGATTTTATATGGTTTTTAAGAATTTATGGTTTAGGGTTTAGGAGGACTTAGTAAGAAGCTGTGTTATAAGGTTTTGGGGTGTAGGGTTTGGGGAGCCTTAGTAAGCAGTTACATTACACTTAGCCCCAATCAGAATCCCTTTCTAGGGTTCTTATAAGTCTACTTCTTACCTACTCACTAAGTCCCCCGACCCTCCAAGTAAACCCTAAACCACAATCTCACAAGAGTTAAACTGAAAAGGTTTAGGGTTTAGTACGGTCCAGGGTACCCTAAACCCTAAACCAGCATACTTGGGGTTCCCAGTTTCCCGGGCTCTGCTAGGGACGCACTCTGACTGCATCTGTCTCCCGCTGCGGCCCGTTCCGAAGGGGTTGCAAGGGTAGCATTTAGGGTTTGGGGTTTAGGAATGATTACTTTCACCCAAAATAACCTACCTCTTTAAGGACTTATGTAAAGAAATTATATTAGGGAACCCTACAAAAGTAGGTTATTAGGGGGCCAGGTCGGGTTTAGGATCTAGGATCTAGGATTTTGGGACTCAGGGTTGCGACCCCTGTACTGGGAAGGGTGTAAGCTCTTGCGGAAGCTGCTGGTATGGCACTGCGGACCGCCACATCGGCGCCTAAACCCTAAATCCTAAACCCCTGAACCCCTAAACCCCGATGGCACCATGGGATCCCTGAAGAATCCGCTGATAAATCCGTACTTGGAGAGTCGGGGGACCTAGAAAGTAGCCATCTTACAGCCTTATAAGTGTCACAACCCCCACTAGTCATAGGGACCCTTAGGGGGGTAGGGGGGAGGGGGGTAGGGGACTATACTTCCTTAAATAGGCCTTATTAGGTCCTTACTATGGGCATTAAGGCCCCCTACCCCCGCTCCCCCTACCCCCCTAAGGGTCCCTATGGACTAGGCGCCTTTCAAGGATCGATTTATGACCGTTGTTACCTACTTGGAGGGTCGGGGGACTTAGTAAGTAGGTAATAAGTAGACTTATAAGTACCCTAAAAGGGACCCTAATTGGGGTTATGGTACTTATAAGTCTCCAAAATAACTAGTTACTAAGNCTACTTGGAGGGTCGGGGGACTTAGTAAGTAGGTAATAAGTAGACTTATAAGTACCCTAAAAGGGACCCTAATTGGGGTTATGGTACTTATAAGTCTCCAAAATAACTAGTTACTAAGTGCCCCGACCCTCCAAGTACTTACTAAGTCCCCCAACCCTCCAAGTAATAATGCCCGCTTGCCTCGGTCACGGTGCCGTATTCGTAATCCAACTGGCCCTGGCAACGCGGCAGTGTCTTCGGTCAGGTTCTGGAGCGTTTTGTGTGGTTCGTGCAGGAACTTGATTAGGAAACCTTGGGCCTTTATTAGGGTTCCTTGTATGAATCCTACTATTTTGGGGTTATAGGCCCAGGGTTTCTTGATCAGGTTCCTACATTAAAGTGAGCTCGTGATTATTAATGGTCCCCTCAATAGAGCTAAACTCGGCCCGGAACTCAATAATAAAAGGTCCCCTCAATAGAGCTAAACTCGGCCTGCACGTAATAATAAANCCCTCAATAGTCCTAAAACCCGTCCCGGTTTAAAATTTTTAAGGTTTAGGTAAATAAGCACTCCTACTACTGTACTACTGTACTACTGTACTACTGTACTACTGTACTACTGTACTACTAAGTGTACTACTACTGAGAGCCCCGGCCCCCGAACAACTTCGACCCCGGCCCCCTCGAACAACTAAAGATCAGAGAGGCGCCCCCCCCGCCATTATTATTGCGTGGCCTGAGTTGTTTGGGGGGGGGGGTTATAATCAGGAGACCTCTTTATCTTTGGTGCCAGGGTAGACCGCCCTAAAGCACATCTAAAGTCGTATGCAGTCTTGTGAAACCTGAAAAATCCTGAAGAACACTGTTTTACCCTCCGTAAGCACCAAGCCATCACTCACACTAATAGCTGCTGTTGATGCCGATAACTTCAGCATCACTGCGAAGGCGACACAAAACAAAATAATCCACAAGACCCACACCCCACAAAACTATCCTCACGATTGAAGAATAAGCCCCAAGCCCTTCAGCCGTTCTAGAAACCCAATGTGTGCAACCTTCAAAACACCCGTACAAGCTCTCGAAACCTGTCAAAACACACCCTTCTCCAAAAACCCTTCTCTAAAAATTAAAACCCTTCACTTACCACCGCCTTGTTCCTGTCGGACTTTGGACACACTGCATGCTGACATAACCAAGAAAGATACAAGTCGAGCTAGTCATCGTTCCATAAGGAAGCAAAATCCAAACAAGCATAGAAAGCAAAAGGCCGAAAACCCTAAACCAAAAGGGCCGCAACCTAGACCCGCACCCTGCTATAGACATACAACCCCAAACCCATACCCTATAGTGAACCCCAGAAAGTTGGAACATGGGTTTAGGAGGACTAGTGCTAGGATCCCTTATACTTTACCTTAAGGGCATGAGGATAATGATGTTCCAACTTTCTGGCTTCTACTGTAAAAGAGTTCAGGGTTTAGGGCAATTCGCGCATGAAACAACCACGCCAAACATAACCCTTACGAAACCCTTCGATCTGGAACTCTTCGACTCTTAGTTAAAGGACCCCAGGGACCTTTCAAGGGATTTTGTAAAATTTTAGCTGTTTCTTAGGGGTTAAAGGAACCAAAAACTGAAAACTATTTATAGTACCCCTAAGTCCTAAGTCTTAATTAAAGAGCCGAAGGGACCCTTCAAGGGACCCCCTGGAAGGAATCCGAGAAAAATAAGAGACTTACAAGTACCACAAGCCCAATTAGGATCCCTTTTGGGATACCTAGAAGTCTACTTATTACCTACTTACTAAGCCCCATACCCTCCATTATAGATCCCTTAAAGATAGCCCTTTAAGGAGCCCTGCTTACTAAGTCCCCCGACCCTCCAAGTAACGGGACTCTCAGCTCCTGGCATCCTCCTCCGAGGTGAACCAAACACGCAATCGACGGCCCACCACTGACGTGGCCTTTCTTTGGAGCTTAGGGCTTAGGATCTAGGGTTTAGGGTTTAGGGGTTTAGGGTTTAGAGTGTAGGTCTTCTGGGTTAGAGCTTTAGGCTTTGTGTTTTGGGCTTCGTTTTCAGGGTTCTATAAGGCAGGTTACCTTCTGGGTTCTATCAGGATTTAGGGCGTAGAGCTCCTCAACCGAAAAGTTTTGAGGTTTTTGACTAGCGTTTCTTTCAAGGCTTCGTTAAAAGGTGTATAAGGCATTTGGGTAGTTGTCAAAATTATGGCCCCTTTTTGGGTACCTTAAATAATAGGTGCCGTATTATAATAGGGACCCAAAAAGGGACCCTAATTTTGACAACCACCCATTTGGGACTTGTAGGTTCAGGGTCTGCAGTTTAGTGTCTTCGTGTTTATGCTTCAGAGCTTGCAAGGAAACCATCATAAGGAAACCAAAAAGCCAAAAAGGTTGGTTTTTCCTTGAAGGGTCCGGGAACTTAGCAAGTAGGTAGTAAGCAAAGTTACAAGTACCGAGGGATGTTGGCATTATGATATTTATAAGTCAATAAAACAACTATTTACTACCTCCCCCGGCCCTCCGGTAAGGTAAAACCCCAAACCCTAAACCCCTAGACCCTGAACCCCAACCCCTAAACCCAAACCCTGAACCTTAAACCAGTACTCCAAGATGTAAAGTTCTCAACTGGGTGTCCTCTGCTGACCTCGACTTGAGCATCCGTACCCACCCTGCAAAAAAACACTGAGAGCACAGTTAAGGTTTAGGGTTTTGGGCTTCGGCTAAATAAACAACCTTAACAACCACGTAGAGCCGGGAAGCACGTGAAAAGCTTGAAAAAACAGATGCTAACCTGCAAAGCCTCATCTTACAAGAACCTTGGAATCTACCTCTAGGCCCCTAAACCGCTAAACCCAAAAACCCGTAAACCCTAAACCCTCAACCCTAAACCCTATGTAAACCCCGAAGCCCCTGAACCCAAAGAAACCCATAAGCTTCATCCAAGGAGCCTCGTCACGATCTTCGCTGCCAAGCCGAGCAGTTCGGCGTGGGCGAAACAACCTCCCCTTAGGGGCTGAGTACCTTAGCCCAAAAAAAGGTTAACCTTTTCAAGTATGGTAGGATTACGTAAACCCTAAACCCGAAACCCTGAACCCCTAAACCCTAAACCCTAAGCCCCTAAACCCTAAATCCTAAATCCTAACCCCTAACCACAAAAAGGTTGGTAAAGGTTACCTAATATAGGGGCCTTAATAAGTAGAATAGGGTTTTGGGGCCCAATTACATTATACATACCTATAATAAGGAACCCCAGAATAGTGTAGGTAATTATTAAGGCCCCTATATTACTCAGCTGCGAAGTCCCAGAAAACCTCGGACCCAACGGGAAGCGGTTGTAGCGTTTTGGGCTTTGGGCCTGTAGGGTTTTGGGTTTAGGGTTCAGGGTTTAGGGTTTAGGGTTTAGGGTGTGTTTTGATTGGCTATGGGTCTTGATTAAGGTTTAGACAGAGAATCGTGCTGCGAGAATGGCACTGCACATTTTGGGGGCTCTGGAGAACTAGGGCTCTCCTAACCCGGAAAAGTAAGCTAATAACCACATCCTCTCCCGAAAACTAACCTACAAGCTACTATCCCAAACCCAATACCTGCGGAGTTAGGATCAGGGAAACCCTGGGGGATATACAGCAGAAGCCAGAAAGTTGGAACATAGCTTTAGGAGGATTAGTGCTAGGATCCCTTATACTTTACCTTAAAGGCATGAGGATAATGATGTTCCAACTTTCTGGCTTCTACTGTAGGCCCTCTCAATAAGGTCCCTTTTTAAGAGAGCCAGAAGTAGGGTTAAGAAGGGTTCACTTGTAAGGGGTCTCCTCATATTACCTAGGAGTACCTACTTGTTAAGCCCTTACCCGAATCACGCAATCCAACCCTAAGTGTGTCGGTGGGGAACCCAACGAGATTCCAGCCTCTATGGGCTCTACTGTAGGGGCCTTAAGAATTAGAATGGGGTTTTGGATAACAACAAGGAACCCCCCAAAATAGTATTGGTAATTATTTAAGCCCCTATAGTACCTTACTTCCACAATAACCCACGGACATGAAAGTTCAAACTTTCAGATGACTGCTAAAGTGTGAGAAACCAGAGAAAGTTTAAAGGTTGGGTATTGAAGGACTAAGTTACAGGGCTTGCGTGTAAGGCTTAGGCCCTAGGTTTCGGGTGCATGGACAGGGAATCTCGAAAGAAAGGTCTGGTTTTCAAGATCATCCTTGCTGAACGGAGCCCAATTTTTTCTGCAGGTACAGTGGTTTAGGGTTTAGGGTTTCATTACAGTAAACAACGTCATGACGATGATTGTCCTCTTGTCTGCCTGCCCAATAGCTGCCATGAAACCATTGTTATCAGGATGTTCATACTTGCATGGATTGTCAAGATATTGTCAGACATATCATGGCCATCAACAGCGGTGTGCTTGCTCTCGATTGCCGTAGCTTACGCACTCTTGCCATCAAGATGGCCATTGCAATGATGGCATACCGCAACTGTACAACACCACAGTGGCATTTAGAGTAACCTGAAGTGCCCAGTAGGAAAGGCTTGAATGTACGTTCTATACTATACTGAACTTAGACCTCTAGCAAAAATGATGATTTTAGCGGTTTCTTAGGGATTAAAGGAACCTAAACATTACAGATTATTATAAGTACGCACCCCTACGCTATAGTGGTTCAAGCCTAGTGTAGATTTCCGAAAGTAGGGGACCCTGATCTAAACCCCTAAATAGTAGATCCTTGTTAAAAGCACCCCCAAAGAAGGTACCACTAATTTTCGGAAACTCCCATGTGAGCCGAATCACCTTGCCGACAGGACGGCAGCGGCTGTGGCAGCAGCCGAGGTAGCCAAGCGAAGTGGATGCGTCTGGACGGTTTTAGGGTTTTGGGTTTAGAGTTTAGGGTGTGTGGCTGGCGAAGAAATCCCACCGTATATTGCTTGGATGCTCGGGGAACTTAGTAACTAGGTATTTTTAGAGACATATAAGTACCATAACCCCAATTAGGATCCCTTTGGGGTACTTATAAGTCTAATTTTTACCTACTTACTAAGTATTGTCAGGCCCGGAAAAAACCAACACGTGAAGACTGTTTGTTGAGCAGCCGAGGGGCCTGCGTACACCACCCCACAGGCAGAATTGTCCTTTTCGGCCTAATGGTTACTGTCAGGATCTTGTAAGGTCTCTATGATACAGAAAGGCTTCCAGTGCCCCGCCCCATCATGACGCTTTAAGTTATAACCTGGAATACAAAAAAGCCTGTAAAGGAAACTCCGGCTATTGAGCCTGTATGGGAGTTTCCAAAATTTCGGGGTACTTTATTTGGGAGTCCTTATAATAAGGATCCTACTATTTAAGGTACTATATTAGGGCCCCCTAATTTTCGGAAACGCCCATATGACCCAACCGAAGAAGCTGAGCTCAGGTCAGGCATTCATTCGTCTCGGGGACGAGACCCAAAGCTGCAGGTCATTTTGTTACATGCAAAGGTTTTGTCGGGCTTAGGTTAGGGTTTATGGCTTAGGGTTTAGGGCTTAGGGTTTAGGGTTTAGGGTTAAGGGTTTAGGGTTTAGGGTTTAAGGTTTAGGGTTTAGGGGTTTAGGGTTTAGGCGTTAGGGCCTGGGTCTAGAGCTTAGGGTTTAAGGTTCACTATAGGGTATTTTGTTTGGCTTTGTATGTTTTTATCAGGGCTCAGGAAGGCAAGGCGGCAGCCAGGGTTTAGGGTTTAGGGTTTAGGGTCTAGGGTTTAGGGTTTAGGGTTCAGGGTTTAGGGTTTAGGGTTTAGGGTCGTTGAGTCAGGGGTCCTTCAAGTCGAAGTGTACAAGCCCGTTGCCTGTGGCACTTCACCGCCGCGTGCCGTGCCACAGGGCGGCAGAAAGGGCGCCACCCGCAGCGTCAGGGTCGGAGCCATGCGTGAGGGCTCCATGCTGGGAAGGTGGGGGATGTAGTAAGTGGGTGATATGTGGGCTTGGGGGGGGGGTGGGGGACGTAGTAAGTAGGTATTATGTGGGCTTATAAGTACCCCAAACGGAGTCCTAGCTGGGGTTCTGGTACTTTTCAACTCATGACTCAAATAAAATTAGCTAGTTCCTAAGTCTATCGACCCTCCAAGTGAAGGTCTTCATACCGTCTTCCAGGTTTCTGGAGTTCTACAGGATTTATAGGTCTCATGAGAGTTCTACCAGAGCTCTTCGCTAGTGTTTGGAGGGTCTAGAGGGTTAGAGGTGTAGCCTGCTTGGAGGGTCGGGAGAGTTAGTAACTAGTTATTTTGGAGACCTATAGGTACCATAACCCCAATTAGGGTCCCTTTTCGGGTACTTATAAGTCTACTTATTGCCTACTTACTAAGTCTACTAAGTCCCCCGACCCTCAGGGTTTTTGCTATCGGGTTTAGGGGCTACGGGATTTGAGAGATGAACTACGGCTTCATTCCGCAAATGCGCGAACTCTAACGTTGAGTGCAAAGGGACCGGAGAAGACACGCACTCGGGCAAGAACAGAATAGAGCATCGCAGACCCCGTGGAATTCAAGCGTAGGCACAAGCAGCCTTCAAAGACTCGCTTCTTAAAGAGCACCTGCGGGCTAGAAGGGCTAGAATCAGAATCAGGAATTTGAAATTTAAACATCTACAGTTTCGGGCTTAGGGGGTTTACCTGAGGCCCAAAGCATGAGCGACAAGGTAGGGTTTGGGGATTAGGGTTTAGGGCAACAACAACAACAAAGTACGATTACTACGAGGACTACTACTACTGCTACGACTGGCCACCCCTCAACAAACCAAAACCCTAATGGTAGTTTCCGAAAATTAGGGTTACCTTACTTTGGGGTCCTTATAATAAGGATCCTACTATTTAGGGTACTATATTTGGGTCCCCTATTTTCGGAAACTCCCTAATGGACACAAACCAAGAGAGTCCGATGATCGGCCTCAGGGTTTCGGGGTTTAGGGTTTAGGGTGCCCGCAACTCTAAACCTCAATTCCAGCAAGCAAAAAAAACGAGTGTAGGGTTTGTGAGTTAGGGTGTTAAGATTCAGCCGACAACCTGAGCCTGAAATCCGAAAGCCTGAATCCTGAACCTACGAAACCGCGACCCGACACCCGAACCCCAAAACCTAGACCCAAAGCTTCACGAAGACAAGACAAGTCGTGCTAAAACAGATAAGCTTTATGGTTTCGGTATAGGGGTTTGCCTTAATAATCAGAATAGGGTTTTGGGGCCCGTTATACTCTAATTATAATAAGGAACCCCCCCCCCCCACCCCCCCCTCAAAAAAAATTGTGTAGGGGGTTATAAAGGCCCGTATATCACTAAATCCCTTATAGTAGCCCTTGAAGGAACCGTTTAAAGGAAACCTTATAGCATCCCTTTGAGGAACCCTTACAGTATCCCGAGAGGTTTGGGGGTTTAGTAACAATTTAGGGTAGGAAGCTTGCGCTTTTTATAGACCATCAGAAAGCCTCCTCCACCTGAACTCGGAAACTCCAAAATTGTTTTAGGGTTTAGTCACCTTAAGTTTAAGCTTGCTGAACCAGGTTAAACCTCCATACACCTCGTTTTCGATCCCAGGCCCTCCCCTCGTATCAAGTATACAGTCTGGAAAGGCTCGCAGTACACTAGGATCTCGGCTTGCTGTGCTCATACCAGCTGTGGAGGCACCCGCTGGCGCAGTACCTGAGCAGATCCAGAGAGTCCTTACCCTACGGGTCCCGTTAACATAGGGGCCTTATTAATTAGAACAGGGTTTTCTACAGTTCCCTAAGGACCAAATGAACCATAAAAGTAAGGGCCCCCCTTGCACTATATGAATCCCGATCAAGTATGTGACCCTGAAGCCTTTTACGGTTCATTTCGTCCCTACTCGGAGGGTCGGAGGACTTAGTAAGTAGTCACTTTGTAGACTTATAAGTACCATAACCCCATTTCCCCCGACCCTCCAAGTAAGGGTCTTGTGTTTCGAGCGTCCCAAAACCATCACAGGACACTTAGGGTAGAGAGCCAAATATCCCTCAATGAATATACCGGGTTCAGGATTTTAGGGCTTCAGGTTTGGGGCTCCGGGTGTAGCAGCCCTAGAAAGGTAAGTCTTCTGACAGCCAAACATCCCAAAGAGTATCCTGAAAAATGAGAAGAGGCCCCAAAAGGTTCAGGGCTTACCCCTTAATTCAGGTTATTGGGTTTAGGGTTTAGGGTTTAGGGGTTTGGGTTTAGGGTTTAGGGTTTAGGGGCCTTACTTGGAGGACTTGGGGGAAATTCTGTACCTGCTACGGCCAATAACCTCTGCTCTGCTAGGTGTAAGAGGTGCGTTGGGTGGGATGTAAATCGGCATTCAGGGTTCAATAGGGTGTAAGCTCCTCGCAAGGCTGCATACAGAGCGATATATGCATGTCCAAGGGTACATCAAGGTATCAAGCAAGATTTCAGCAAATGTGTAGTATACTCACCGGAGTCTACACTGACTTGAACCAGCATTCGCCGCAGTCTTGGCTCTTCTGGCATGAAGGCGAAACTCTAAGGCTTGGCTGGACCACGGAAAAGCTGCATCCTTGTTTCGATTTCCTCGTATGGTTCCTTACCTAGAGTTTTTCAGCCATAACGTAGGTTATTCAAAAACACTAAAAGTCAACGGTCTAGGCAAACATGTAGGTTCTTTAGGGTCCGCGTATGGTTTGAGGGTTGAAGGGGTGGAAGGCAAAGACGCAGAGCACGGAACGAAACGAACGGCAACAGCCAAAAGCCGGCAACTCGGAAGCGGGTTGGAGGATTGAAATGGCCCTTCAAAGCTTGTATAAGCTTTGGAGGGTCGCGGGTAGTTCAAGGTCCTCTCAATCAACTCCGGTAGTGGGTTCAGGCTTCACAGAAGGGACGATGGTGCTGAGGCAGAGTTTCCGACGTCTTGCAGAAAGTCCGCATGAAGACAACCCTAAAGATGGGAACTCTCAGCGCAAACTGCGAAACACGCAAGCAAAAAGCCTCCCTAAAATCTAGACCTTAACAACACACTACTCGGCTGTGGTCTGGTTTAGGGCTTATTTGCCAGTTCAATCCGTTTTGCAGTGTTGACAGCTTCTGTGCCAATTGCTCATGTTGCGCTCTCTACCTCTTCGAGAACTTCTTCGAAGGCTTCTTCAAGACTCGGGACTTGGTCTGCGTGCGGGGTGCAGGCTTGATTCTCGCTGCCTCCCTTGACATGGGAGCGAGCTTGTCAACAATTCGATGGCCGAGTTGTTCCTGCACCAGACTGCTGTCACCCCCAGTCCCTGGATCACCCCATGTCACCACGGATCCATCACGACGAATCGCAGCAAAGGCAGTGTCGCTCGCTTGGATGCTGACGACATCCTTCAATTGTGCTTGCACTGCTGCACTGTTGCCTCCGCATCTGTCATCTCCCCAAGTAACAACAGACCCATCTCGTCGAAGAAAGGCAAAAGCGCACGAATTTGCCTGTATGTCCTTGACATCCGTTAGCTGGCTGCGCACGAGGGCAGAGGCACCCAGCTTCGCACCACGCGCTGTGTTTTTCCACAGCACAACTGACCCATCTGATCGGATGGCTGCGTCGCATCTCCCGCTCGTCCGAAATCGGACGACATTGCTCAGTTCTTTTCGAAGCCAGGTTGGGGCACAGCGCCCCCAGAACTGCACCGTTCCATCTTTCTGAAGCACTGCAAGGCAATCCGAGCAACGCGCGAGGCTTTCTGCACATTCCGGAATCTGCAAGCACCTGTCACCGTGGATGGACCGAAAGCTGAGTGCCAAGTGTCCATCCTGCGAAGCAGCAGCCCACCATCCCCCAAAAACCTCAAGGAGCGGGGTTTAGAATTTCGAGTTTGCAGTTTGGAAGGTTCCGAGACCAGGGGACCCTAAAAAAGTACCCTTACGGACCCCAAAAAAAGGTACCCCTAATTTTCGGAAACTCCCGTTTAGGGTTCCGGGCTTGCGTGCCAATGGATGAGATCTCATAACCTCAATCTGCGGACCGATCGACTGGCTCGTCTAGGGTTTAGGGTTTAGGGGTTTAGGGTTTAGGGTTTAGGGTTTAGGGGTTTAGGGTTTAGGGTTGAGGGGGTCCGCATAATGGTCCCCTTTGCGTCCTCGTCATGTTAGGTGGTAGTCCTGATGAGCTAGCAGCATGCTGAAGTGAACCCCAAATTGATCTGGTAGTTTTCGAAAATTAGGGGTACCGTATATTGGGGTCCTTACAATAAGAACCCTACTATTTAGGATGCTATATGAGGATCCCCTTTCTTCGGAAACTCCCATCTGCTACTAAGGCACCTGGAGATGGGCGACGTCGTCAAGACCCGAGTGTACCAAGCCATGCGGAGCATTGACGGCCCCAAAGACACTACGGCCCCAGAACACAATCCGACCACCTGCCTTTATGGCTGCAAAGCCTCAGTTGTTGAATTCATGGCCAGGAACATCTCAGTTCTACTGACATTATATGGGAGCTAACAAAAATAGGGGATCCTAATATTGTACCCTAAATAGTAGGATCCTCATTATAAGGACCCCAAAATAAGGTACCCTTAATTTTCGGAAACTCCCATATAGACCAGCAACGTTGAACGATAAAACTTCAGTTTCCAAAACCGGATCCTCTAAAGACTCTAAAGGCCTGAATCCCAAAACCCTCCCGAACTCATCTGCTAGGGGGCCGTCGTGACTGTAAATATTCAGAACTCCTTCTTGCAGCTCATCACGAACATCATAGCTATCACCGCCAGATGCTTCACGACCCCAGGTTACCACAGATCCGTCTGCACGAAGGGCAGCGAAAGCCGCACCATTACTTTGGATTTGTCGCACGCTATAGAGCTGATCACGCACGGCACTGCAATCGCCACCCCAGGAAGGCAAACCCCAAGTCACCACACTTCCGTCCGCCTTGATGGCAGCAAAAGCCAGCAGATTGGATTGAACTTGGCAAACGTTACAGAGTTGGCTTTGCACTGAAGAACTGTCGCCCCCACCGAAAGGATCGCCCCAGGTCACGACTGTACCATCAGTGCGAAGTGCTGCGAAGGCAGCCTCTGCTGCTTGAATGGATTGCCTCACTTCATCAAACAGGGGGCCGAAGGAAATTCAAGTTTCTATCGGGGCCGGCAAGCTTCTGTAGGGACAACGGACTACCGAGATCCGAAATATCTTCAATTCCTACCCAGTGTTAAACAACGGTAAGACTCTCGGATGATCTGGGGAATAGGTTGCGACCATGATGGAATGGTGTCCGAAGACCATCCATGATGCCTGCATGAGGTCTTTATTCTAAAATGATGGTGCGCATGTATCTTCTTCGGCAAGTTAGCATCTGGAATGGCTAAATTTGA
Source organism: Symbiodinium sp. clade A Y106 (assembly GCA_003297005.1). Classification (NCBI taxonomy): domain Eukaryota; class Dinophyceae; order Suessiales; family Symbiodiniaceae; genus Symbiodinium; species Symbiodinium sp. clade A. Next base: position 5,575 of record BGNK01002381.1, on the reverse strand, counting down.
TAAGGGTTAAAAAGATTTCGATACACCCGAAGCACAAGCACCAAATCCACAAACTCGAGACGCCTGAGCCCAAACGCCAAAAAGTCGATGCCGCTTACTGGTCTACCGGGCTGCACATGCTGCAGCTGTTCCTGAACTGCGCTGCAATCGCCGCCACTATGCCGATTTCCCCATGCTACAACCTTAGGAAAAAAGGACCCTTCAAAGCAGCCCCCTAAACCCTAAACCCACCCTAAACCCTTAAGGTTTAGGATTTCGGGTTGAGAGATCTAGGGCTTCGGGGGGTTTAGGCTTTGGGGCTCGCGATCTAGGATTTTGTGCCTTACACCCGGTCATGGATAGCAATATAACTGGAAACTCGAAACTCGATGAGAGCTCATTCGAGGAGCTGTGCCATCTGAGCGGATCGCAGCGAAGGCCAGTCTAGTTGCTGCAACTTTCACGTCTTGGAAAACTGCAGTGATGATATCACCGTCCTGGATGCCCTCCTGCAATAGTGTTCTTGAAGCCTTAGCTGCCCAATTCGCAGGCTATCCCAGGCCAAACACAGAATAGATCTCAGTTTTGACAGGGCAATCACACCCTAACATCTTAAACCAAAACCCTCAAACAAAAGCCTGGCTGTAATGCAGGCGCCTTAGAAAATAAGAATAGGGTTTGGGGGTATATTATACTATAACTATCATAAGGAAACCCCCAAAACCCTATTCAAATTATTAAGGCCCCTACATTACAGCTTTACCAACTGAGCTACTAAGGTGCCTGCAGAACGGAACCCCCGCCGGATATCAGCTTCCCCAGACTCCTTTGCCTTGACTCAGGGGAGACAGTGTGGCTTTAGGGGTTTATTGTAAGTTTTGGGGCGTAGGGTTTGGGTTTTAGGGGTTTAGGGCGCAGGGTTTAGGCTGTAGGGTCCGGGGTTTAGGGCCTGATAGGGTTTAGGGCGTAGGGTTTAGGGTGCAGGGAACTGGTAATCAGTTTCCATGGGCGTTGCTCTGTGTCTTCGGGACTCAAGGATCACACAAGCTTGTGTCTCCTTGCTTTTAGGGTTTATAGGGCTTAGGGTTCAGGGTTTAGGGCTCCTTCCAAATCAACACCAGAGCGCGCTATATGATCTTGCAATAAGTTGACCCCTCACACTGAAAAACACAGCTAAACCTGATTGCGCTGTGAATGACACCCTACACTCCAAACTCTAAATCTCAGCAGAACAGACCTACACTTTCAAAACCTCAAGCCGCAAGACCTAAACCCTAATGCATCAAAAGAAGGCCAAACCTAAACCTTGAAAAGACAAGAACAGCAGTGCTCTGGAATCCAACTGCATCTTCATCTCTGCAGTCGCCCGAAGCTCATGGGTAGTGGCATGGAGTGGCACAGTGATTCCTCATGGGTAGTGAGGGTGTTGCCCAGACCTTCCAAAACCCCTTAATTAAGGAATATACCTTCAGCTACAGTACTTGGAGGGTCGGGGGACTTAGTAACTAGTTATTTTGGAGACTTATAAGTACCATAACCCCAATTAGGGTCCCTTTTAGGGTACTTATAAGTCACCTTATTACCTACTTACTAAGTCCCCCGACCCTCCAAGTAGGGTCCCTGATCTGATTTGAAGTACATTCCTGAATCAAAGGATTGTGGAAGTCAGGTTGAGGGTTATAACTTAGATGTCAATACTGGAGTTTCCGAAAATTAGGGGGGGGTACCTTATTTGGGGGTCCTAATAATAAGGATCCTACTATTTAGGGTATTATATTAGGGTCCCCTATTTTCGGAAACTCCCATACCGTATATTCATGCATAGGTTCGTTTTCCTAGGCGTTGCAACACTTTACCATAGAATATGTTGTGAGGTCTACCAGTGTACCACGCAGCCCATTACTCCCAGACGACAATCAACTCCAAAAAGCCGCAAAACCCTGAACTGTCAACCTTGGACCCTGAACCCCAAACCCTAAGCTCTAGACCCTGAAGCCATAAACTCCCGAAGTGGTCATCTCCAAACGCCGGCCACGATTCCATGCTCTTCACCGCTCAGAAACGCAATCCGCACGGTAAGAGAGGCCATCCAATGAGGTTCGGGGTCTAGGATTGAGGATTAAAGATTTGGAAGTTTCCGAAAATTAGGGGTGCCTTATTTGGGAGTCCTTCTAATAAGGATCCTACTATTCAGGGCACTTTTTATAGGGTCCCCTATTTTCGGAAACTCCCATTTATGTAGGGTGTAAGGTGTTGGGCACATACCCACCTGCATTACAAAGGCTATGAGGAGAAATGATGAATCAGCTGCATTGATCTGTCTGAGCCCTAAACCCCCATATCTCACTCCTCTGCTCTCAGTCAGTGTGGCTGAATTCATGCTCACGGTTTAGGGTTTAGGGTTGAGGGGGAACTTGTCTCGGCCGGGCCATGTGGCGCGCATCATCCTGATAAATAATATAGGGGCCTTAATCATTAGAATAGGGCTTTGGGGGTACATTATACTATAGCCATACTAAGGAACCCCACCATAGTATTGGTAATTATTTAGGCCCCTATATCAGGTCTTTGCGATTTGAAGGCTTGAGGACCTGCGGCTTCGGCGAAGGCAAGCCTTACTCGGAGGGTCGGGGGACTTAATAAGTAGATCAAAAGTAGACTTATAAGTACCCTAGAAGGGATCCTAAATAGGGTTATGGTACTTGGAAACCTATAAAATAAGTACTTACTAAGTCCCCCGACCCTCCAAGTAAGGACGAAATGCAATGTAAAAGGGTTTTAGGTTTATATACTTTATAGGGATTCATAGTACGAGGGTATAGGGCCTGTACTTGTAAGGTTCATTTGGTCCTTCGGGAACTGTATGCTTAGGGTGTAAGCTCCGGCAGTAAACTAAGCTCTAGCCCCCTTAAAGAAACCTAGGAACGAAATGAAGCCCGCGATTTCTGAAATCTCAAGTTCAGCACCTTCACTGCGACTATATATATATATATTAAACAGTACCTTGTATGACATTGAAAAAGCCCAAACTCTATGAAGCATGCCTCTGGAAACTTCCAAAATCAGCTACTACCGCATCGTATAGAGGGCCCGAGCGAAACGACTCGTACCCTTAATATAGGGGCCGTAATCATTAGCATAGTGTTTTCGTGCCTGAGCACCAAGCCTAAACCTTACGGGTTGGGGGTAACCTCCTGAAACCCTCACCCCTAGACCCTAAACCCGGCTCGAACTATTCAGTGAAGTACATAATCCCTGAAAAACCCAGAAACTTGTGTTACACAGCACTAGAAAAGATCGCGACAAAACTCTGGAAACCCCTTGTAAAACAAATCCTTGGGAAACCATCATAAACCCTGAACCCTAAGCGTCCCTAAACCCTAAGTCATAAGACTCTAGAAGATCCAATGTAACGCAAATGCGGGACCTTGCTGAGCAGTCAGGGCATTCGTGGAAGACAAGGGGTTGATCCTCCGAACAGGAAGCCGGATGTTGTAGAGTTTGTACAGAGTTTATGGGTAAGGGTTTAGGGTTTAGGGGTTAGGGTTTAGGGTTCAAGGGTTGGGGTTGGGGTTGCAGATTAAGCTTTTCTCGATTTATAGACATGTTACAGTCTTAAAGGGCTTACAACGGTTCTGCAGGCGCACATTTGCACAGGGCAGCTTGCAGTGGAGCAATCAACAGACTCAAGGAAATTTGGCGCACTAACCCCCATTTGCAACTGAAACGGCCGTGAGAGCAGCAAAACAAACCTTGCGGAGTGGCTCGTACTAGTACGGCAAGTAAGCGCAGCCACACGAGGCGCACGGCTTTGGCAGAACGCAAGGACTCATCACTGACTCACCACGCATCGCAGCACAAGAACGTTAAGGTAAAAACCCAAAACCTTGGGATGAAAGGAAACAGGGTCTCGCAAAGTACCTATAATAGGGGTTTTAATAATTAGAATAGGGCTTTGGGGCCCATTATACTAATAAGGGACCGGCGAGGAGCCTACAGGAACAAAGTGCTCACTGCACGAGTCTTAGGGTTTCTGCTTTGGGGTTTAGGGTTTAGGCTTAGGGTTTCTCCCGCAAAGTAAGGAAAATTTGTCGAGTGGTTTCGAATCCATGTGGGCTCTTACTTACTTCAAAGAGTGTTATAGGATTTATTTATGGAGGTTCAGTTTGGGCCTGCCTTAATTAACCCCACCAAAAACACCTACCTGCCTCCGGGCTCCTGACTACTACAGTACAACTTCTCTTACTATGTCCTTAAGAAAGCAGCTTCTTTGGGTTCAGGCAAGGTTTTAGGCACCTCCGGGTCCGCGGCTCAGGGTTTGTGTATTCGTACTTTATAAGATTTAATGTAGGGGCCTTCATAAATGCCTATACTATTTTGGGGGTTCCTTATTATGATCATGGTAGAATGGGCACCCGAACCCTATTCTAATTATAAGGCCCCTATATTACCTAATTTAGGGTTAGGAGAGGGTGTGGGATGGTTCAGGGTTTCTCAAAACCTGAAGCCCTGAAACCCTAAACCCTAGACCCTATAACTAACCCTAAAGCCTGAACTGTAAACCCTGAACCCGGAGGTTTCTGGCTCCATGCATCTGGGTCTTCGAGCTTAGTGGCAAGTCGGGATCGAACTGGCTCTGCAAAGGCTTATATGAGCTTTCAAGTCTCCGCTGCAGTAAGCCGAGGGATGGAGTCAGAGTCTAAACTGCGGCAGGCTCCGCAAAAATGGTAAGATACCGTTTGGGAGGGGCTCCTATTTTATCAGAAGCCTTCAGCGTCTTACAAAGGTCAACAAGGTATGACGATTTCCGGTCTATATGTGACGATCATAATGACCTCCCCTAAACAACTGAACCGCTGGAACATGAAACAAAGATGCTTACTTGTCGAGTGTCCGCGTGAACTCAAGGCTAACCTTTGGGAGTATATTCTGATGATATGTAGGGATTCTCGTACACAAAACCCTAAGAATCTGAGGACTCTTTTATTCAGGCTTTTGGGCCCAACGACCATACTATATAAGGCTTTTGGGCTGTTTTGATGCCCAGGGAAAGGTTTAAGGTCAGCTACTCTACTACTGGGGATGCTTGCTGTGGCCTCGGATCTTGAATGGAAGCCAAAAAACCGGGAGCTGAAAGCAACCCCCCTCCCCCATAAAGAAAAGAAGCATGTGAAACTAAATGAAACCCTACCTGAACCCCAAATAGCCTACTTCCTTCAGGACCCTTAAAAGGAACTCATATGAAGGAACCCTGTGTCTTAGGGTCCAGGCAGGGCGTAGGGTTGAGGGTTGAGGGTTTAGGGTTTGGGGTTTACCCACATGCACGCAGATCTCCTTGCACACGGCGCACACCTGCCGGACGACAGGGGCTCACCCAGAACGCCCCAAACCCAAATAGAACCCTTTTAGGGCTTGGGTTTAAGGGTTTAGGGTTAGGGGCTTAGGGCTTTCTGGTTGAGGGTTAAGGGGTGCAGGGCTTTTTGGTTTAGGGTTTAGTAGGAAGTACTTTACCGAAAGCCGCTTCAGGTATCTTCCTTCTAGATCCTCTACGGGGTCTAGGTGAAACATGCAACATAGCCTTACCCCCCCCCCCCCC
>BGNK01002380.1:28329-104103 GCA_003297005.1 Symbiodinium sp. clade A Y106 | reverse complement strand
AAACAAATAAAGACAAAGTTTGCCAAATACGAACATAAATAAGGTTTTGGGCCCTTTACATATAAGCCCTGTTGATCTAATCCCTGTTGTTCTGGTTCGGCGCAAACGGTTAAGGACATTTGTCGGGTCCCTACAATATTCATATTAGGGTTCATAATAAGGACCTACAAAAAAGGAGGGTTTGGTAGGTTAAGGTATTTTTGAAAGTATATGATAATTGGGTACTTGGACCCTTAGGGTTGGCTTTATTGTCGAGGGATTAGGGTTTTTGGTTTAGGGTTTAGGGTTGAAGGTCAGGGGTTTAGGGCTCTAGAAGCGTTTTTTTTTTTCAGGGACTGGGGCGGCTTTTGTGAGGCTTTGCTGAGTCGACGGGTTTTTGGGGATTCCGAGGTCTTCGGACTGTAAGTCTAAGTAGGCTCGGGATTGGGGTTGCTTTGGGATTTGGGGTTTAGGGTTTAGGGATTTGGGGTTTAGGGTTTTGGGATTTGGGGTTCAGGGTTTTGGGGTTTTGGGTTTTGGGATTTGGGATTTGGGGTTTAGGGTTTAGGGATTTGGGGTTTAGGGTTTTGGGATTTGGGGTTCAGGGATTTGGGGTTTAGGGTTTTGGGATTTGGGGTTTAGGGATTTGGGGTTCAGGGTTTTGGGGTTTAGGGTTTTGGGATTTGGGGTTTAGGGTTTTGGGGTTTAGGGTTCAGGATTTAAGCTGGGTTTTGGCATTTTCTGACTATTGTTGCTCTTGGAATTGTGCTGGAACCTTAACTCAATGGATTCTGTGGTGTTGGATATTACATGAGAATGACAATCACTGCGTCATTGCTTATGTCACGAAATCCCGACTTGCGAACGGTTTGTCCCCATGGAGAATGTCTGTTATTGCTATGGGCAAAGACGTGCCCGGTAACAAATTAGACGATTCTTCAGTTGCAACACCTGCATACTTCTAGACTGGCATGGCCAATGACATCGCGCAAGTACAAGATTCACGTCACTCCGTTGTTGACGAAGATTGCTGCCCCCAGATCAGCACTACCCAGAACCAACCCTAAACCCATCTGAACCCTAACCCTGAGCCACTTAAGCAGCAGTTGGCCTCAGACCCTAAGAATGTCCAGGATCGCCCCTGCAGTCTGCAGCAGACCCTTAAACTTTACTTAAACCCTGAACCTCTACACCCCAGAATAGAATCTCTACCACCCTGGACTCTGAGCCCTTAAGTTGGGGATGGGGGGGCATGAAAAGCATGCCCACACCGGTCAGGTTTTCGAGTATGTTCTCTCCTACAACTCGCTGTGGTTCCAGGAGGACACAGTGAAGATTTTGGGGCCGTGATCGCAAGTGAAGTCAAGCGTACTTGTTACTCGTAAAGTATTCTGCTGATCAGTATGAAACTTAGATATGAACAGCACAACAAATAATTTGTTGTGCTGTTCATATCAACAGTCTTAAGATACGTGTTTAGATGTGTTCATGGTCTAGTGTTGCAGCAGGAGCCACGCCCACAACTCCTTTTTATAGACTCCGTGGTTTCCTGCGAGTCCCAAGGCCCACTTGATTTTTGATGTTTACCCATAGGCTCCAATGTAGTTCCTTTTGGTTGTTCATATTTAGGATCCTATATGGTACTCCCAACAAGGAACTACAATGGAGCCTATGGGTAGGGGCAGAGAACATGAAAGTGCTTTTGCCAAGTGGTGGCTGTGCCTAGGGTACTCGTCGTTGCGGCAAGTCGTCACGCAAGTCCATGGAGATCCTACAAGTGATCCCGATTAGGTAGCCACTTATATACGATGCACAAAAACTGGTGATAATATAGATTGACGACATAATTCGTCTTGTCAAGACCGTGCTCAGAGTCATAATGCAGGGGCTTAAATTTTTAGAAATTACCAATACTATTGTGGGGCTCATAACTATAGTATACTATACTGTACTCTCAAACCCTATTCTAATTAGAAAGGCCCCCAATTTCAAGAGTCTCGCATGCCACAGGAAGGCCATAATCATCTTGACAAAAATCAAAATCAGCTCCGGGGGAGGTTGGGGCTTCGGGCCTAGAGAACCAGTGGAAGAAGATAAACCCAGACCTTCCAAAATCCCTTAATTTCGGAATATACCTTAAATCATATTAGGGATCCTATTATAATTTAAGGTATATTCCTTAATTCAGGGATTTTGGAAGGTCTGGGAAGTCACGAGCATTTCTTTACAGGTCATCCCCGAATCAAGGTGAATGGGACTGCGTAGTTTGAACAAGAGTTGGGCAACTTACAACCAATCTCCCTCATAGCTGTTAAGCACTCAAGGCCTAGACTACTGACCTAGTAGCGCATGGACCGAGCCAATCATGCTTAGAAGCTTCTAATGAAGCCCCTTGACCCACATAAACTTCCGAGCTCGCCGGAATTTAGAGAGTTCTCGAGCTATAGGATCGGGGTCTGCGTATCAGGTCTCGAGCTATTTGGGCGGTATATACTCTTAGGTAACCTTTAACCTTTTGGGCTCCCTATAATCCTACCATAATTGAAAAGGTTAAACCTGTCTTGGGCTAGGGTACTCAGCCCCTGAGTAAACAATGATGAGCTAGCGTCCCCGAAGCTCCAAACCCCCTTGGTGCAGGATGAGAAGCGCCAAATGTCCGCAGCTAAGCCGGCTGCTTCACCCGGGGGCCTTAATAATTAGAATAGGGTTCGGGGGTATATTTTACTATAGTTGTAACAAGGAACCCCAAAACCCTATTCTAAGTATTAAGGCCCCTACATTACCCTTATTAGTTCCAGGAAAAGTTAATGTGGCTTTCGACGCATCCGAAGTCGACCCTGCGTCAGGCTGGGATTCCTGAAAGCGTTGAGGAACACCCTTTCCTGGACCCCGAGACCCTGGCTGTTTTGTGATGATACCGTACTTGTCATGGTTCTGACAGCCCCATGCCTATTCCGACCACATATCATGGTGGCCTTAATAATTACCTGTACAATTTTTGAGTTCCTTATTATAGTTAGAGTATAATGGGCACCAAGACCCTATTCTATTTCTTAAGGCTGCTATATTATTCGGGTTTCTACCAGGGTTTGTAAGCTTTGTTTTAGGATGGGAAGGTCCGTAAGATGCCGAAAGACACGAGGAACGTCAAAAACACTCTCGAAGGGCTGTCAGAAACATGGTGCATTGTATCTTACGAAGTTTGCGGCTTACAACCTTTCTGGAGTGACTCATCTGTTTAGGGCTTAAAGGGTTTATGATTAGGGTTTAAGGCTTCCATAATAAGATCCAGACTGCTGATTTCGATCGGTGCTACAGAAAGGCGAAGGTCGTTGAGCCACTTAGGGTTTTTGGTTTAGGGTTTAGGGTTTGAAGCTTCTAAGCGATACTTGAACAGTCGCATATAGTATTATACTTATTAGCAGGCTACCTCGGGTGTGTTGATGCCCCGGGCTTTGGGATGCGTTTGTTTCGGTGCTGCGGTTTACGGTCAAAGTGAGACTGCCAATCCTGAGTCCGACAACTCTAACTCCAGGTCTCAGTGCTCCTGCCGCTGATGCCCAAAATCCTGCATGATTTTGGACATCCCCATGGCTCCCCTACCCCTAACTTTAATATTGCAGTGATGCAGGGGTTAAAACCAGAGCCTGTGCGAATGCCCAAAATCCTGCATGACCCCATGGCGATGCAACATTGAAACTACGGATTTGCGGGGAAATGGACAGTGCAACGTGAGATATGTGCGATGATCTGGGTCATGCAGGATTTTGGGCATCAGCAGTAGCGGCTGATTGAGCACACTTTCTGTTTTTCGTGAAAATATTATCCCCTACAGAACGATTATGAACTCAGCAACTAAGAGGTCCGTCACGTGTCAGGTGCGGCATTGCCGAGCCGTCGATCCCTACACACTACACACCTAGACCCTCGGCCCTAAAACCGTTACGCCCTTTAGGGTTTATAGGGTAAAGAGTTCAGGGTTTAAGGTTAGGACCCTGGACCCGAAGCCCGAAGCCCTAAACCCGAAACCCTATGTATATATATATATATATATATGTGTAGATAGATAGATAGATTCGCCCAAATTTCGTTCATCAGGCTGGGGCGGGCCTGGCAACTGGCGACTGTGACTTTCTGCCCGGCGCCCAGTAACATGTGCACAGGGACACTAAGGGTCCATGTACTCAAATAGCATATGCATTGGCATTAAAGTAGCCCTATATAGATACTTTAGGGCCAAAGTATATAGTATTTGGGTACATGGACCCTTACGGGGAGGTTTACAAGAATTATGGCTTCTGATTTTGGGATCTTTACATCCCCATGGACCCTAAAGTGTTCGTGCTAAGGATGATGTACATTTTCTATGATTCCCAAGTCGAACTCTACTTATCTAGGGCTGCAACGGCTGCCAGGCTTTCGAGTTTGGTTTAGGATCTAGGTTCCTGAGTAGTGCCCTTTTGCCCTTTTCAATTTAGGGTCCCCTTAGTAAGACCGAATAGTAGGAAAAAGAGTACCCCTGTTATAATGGGGCTACTCAGGATTAGGTGTCACAAAAACACAAGATGGGCCATCTGCGCTCAAAGACGAGACCTTAGCTGCCAAACACTCCGAGCTGAGCTCTAAAATTCTGTTTCCGGCATAAGAAGTCAGGTCGAGACACTTACCAATACGCCAATCGTATACCACAATACCTATTCTAAGTATACTGGCCCTTACATTCTTAGTATTACTTGCAGATCGGGCGAACTTGGCTATATAGTAAGTAGGTTTAGATTTCAAGTTTTTGGTTACGGGTTTGCAACAAGGCCATGCTATCCAAGCCCGACCACAAAGACCCCCAATTGCCCTATCATGCAAGTAACCACGAGACTTATCCCCAAAGCGGCTACTTGGAGGTTCATGGGTGGTTATGACTAGGGTTAGTGAGACGCAGCATAACTATAGTTGTAACCTATGTTGAAGGACTCATAGCACCACTTAAAACTACCCATGGACCTTCAAGTGGGTCTTCATAGACAAACTCCAGCCGTACTTTTGGAGCACTCTCGGATTGACATGTTCCGAGTTGAGGTTTAGGGCACGGGGTTTGGGGCCGTTCTTTCGGATGTGCTTCGAGGTTTGCAAGTTCGGGCTTTGTAGGAAACCATTGACTCACAGGCAGTCCAACACCCACAGCAGGCAGATGCCTGCGACTAGGGCTTCCGAAGCATAACTCACGCAGCTCTCTCTACTGTCTACTCTATATCATACCCTTGATAAACTTTGCTCCTTACAATCAGAGCGAACTTATGATAAACGACCTGAGGCGCGGTGCGTCTAGCTTGGAGAATTCGGGGTTCTGCACGCCAGAGCTGCTACGGCTTGGATCTGAAACCGTCCATACGGGCCCTTTCCTGTCTGAGAGTCTTAAATGAAGTAATGTAGGAACCTGATTAAGAAGCCTTGGGTCTTGATTAGGGTTCCTTATATGAACCCTACTATTTTGGAGTCATAGGCCCAGGGTTTCTTAAGTAGGTTCCTACATGAGGGCACAAGGGCCATGCGTCTTGAACAGAGGCCAATGTTACACAGACGACGCCTTTACGTTGTCGAGCACCATTGCCAAGCTCAACGAGGCTGTCAAGTGTTTCGGGGCTCACAAACCCTAGCCTCAACTGTAGACACAAGCCCGTACCCCTTGAAATAGTCGTTGAAGTAACAACACAAAGCCTAAGACTTAGACATATACGGTTCAGGGTTTCCGCAATCGGAGCTCCGGTTTCTGTGGGTTCATGCATTCACTCTCGCACTACTCCGGATTTGTATTGGGATTTTCAGGGTCTGCCTGGAGTTTTGCCGGGACTGCTTGACTCCCTTAGAGCTTTACTTGAGAGCGCAATCAGATACACTAAACCCTATATGCCTATAGTCTCCAGCGTGATTCGTTTTTTTGTTGGTACCTTCTAGGATCCCAGTCTAAAATTGGCTAAAACCAAGAAACGGAGGGAGCTACATTGGGGACTATAGGTAATGCTTACTTCAGGGAGCCCAAGGGCATCGGTATAGTCTTGGATTGGTTTAGGGCCTTAGGGTTTAGGGTTTTAGTTTGGATTGGTGTTTCTGGGAGTGGGGGTCGCTTTAGGTATTGGAGTACAGGGGCAGGCCCTTCAGGCACAACGTGCATCAGCCAAAGAAGCCAGCACCAAGACTGATTCCGGTCTTAGCCTCCTAGCTTGAAGATTGCAAGTGATGTGCCGTAACCGTAAATCCGAAACCCTACACAGCGCTTAGGGTTTAGGTATACTTCAGCCTTGGAATAGGTGACTTTTTTCTTGTTCATGGGCTACATCCAAATGACATTCAGGGCATCCCCGCGCTATTCCTTTTCCTAAGTTGTCTTTGTTTTGTAGGTAAAGAAAAACGGGACCCGACCTTCAAGGATTGGGCACCCATCACACAGAAGACGGAGCCATCCAGCTTCGCCAACTGCCTTGCCATTGGTGCCTAGTACTGCCAAAGGCTAGACTCCCAAAGCCCATGATCTATCTATCTGTCTATCGGTCCTTCGGCATGTAGGAAGGTTGGTAGATAGGTCGGTTGGTGGGTCGGTCTGGCCGGTGAGATGGATGGATATCAAACAGACAGACAGGCAGGCGGGCAGGCAGGCAGACAGACATACAGACGGGCATATGCATCCGCATTGCGAGTTTTATGTATGTGTTTGCAGGCGTACAGGTTTTTTTTGATTTGAAATTTCATCGTCAAGGGAATTCGTTCTTCAGCGGTGTTAGGATTCAAATTCTAAACCCCCTACCCCAAGGGCCCATGCGCCCAAACAGCATACACAATAGACACTTTGGGGCCAAAGCAGACACCATTCGGGTACATGGACCCTTATACCCTAAACCCTTATAGAACCCTTATGGATCCCTTAAAGGAACCCTTATAGGTAATTACCCTTAAAGGGACCCTACTTGGGTACATTGACGCTTAGGGCTAAACCTGGCAGGCTTTTGCGCTGATCGAGAAGCCCACAGCTCGGAAGAGTCACCCTTCCATTTCGTGCTTTTACGATGTTTAGATGTTTAGGGTTTAGGATTTTTTACGGTTTTTTGGATGCTTATTCCAACAAAGCTCCCATGGATTATTAAGCATATTGATTTTGATATGTTTCTATGGGCGATTGAATTCCGGGGATTCATGCCTGCTTTAGGCTTCAGGCTTTTGGGGTTTAGGATTGAGGTGTTCGGGGTTTATGGTTCAGGGCTTCAGGCTCGGGGGGCTTTAGGGTTTGCAGTTTCAGGGTTTAGGGTTTCGTTTAACCCCAAGTAATAGACAGGAATATCAGATTTCCGGGTGACCCAAAGCCCTGATCCTTGGATGCCAAAGCGCTAAACCCTTGTATTCTTTATAAGGTTTCCGTAGGGTCTTTGTGGCAGCTCTTTCCTTCCCTGCCTTGCCCTCTCTCTCGCCCTGTCTGTTTATCGTCGAGTCACCAAGGGCTCAAGATGTGAGGTTAGGTGTGAGGGTGAACGGTTTTAGGGTAGTCTGGGGTATGTTCAGGTCGAGGAATGAAGTATACACAAGGTTGCCGTTTTATGCGGTATATCAGTATGGCATGATAGGCATGATACACCCCCAAGTCATTGTAGATCGTTTTCCAGACCGGTGAGTACTCTAAGGCGATCAGTGAGCTTTCCAGTTTTTCCGGAGTGAGTGAGTGAGTGAGCATCGACCGAGGCATGTGTCTGGCCGAAGTCGCATGCCTGGCCTAACAGATTGGCGAAACCTCCAGCGAAGGTTTAAACTGTCAGCCACAGCGGCACAACGCAACGACAAACAACAACAGCCAACAGCGCAACCACGATGCGATGCCGAACGAAAAGGCCCGATTAAGCACGAGGGCGTCTTTGCTTCCGAACAGAGGGACCACTGCGCAGGCCCGCCACCTGCACCCACTGAGCTGCCCGGCTGGCCAGCATCAGGGCAGGGCAAGACAGCTTGCCATCCTCGCGATAACTTCGTTCAGTGCGGCCGGAGGTCACCCGTCAGCGTACTAAGCCAAGCAAACACCGTCACCTCCGCATAGGGCAGTGCGCCAGTCGAGAGCCTATAACGGCAAGCACGCCTCTCCTCCCTCTGCAGATACTAAGTGCCCACACCGACCTGTGCGCACCCGGAGCTACTCACATCACGGCCTCATCCACCTCCACCATTTCCAGATTCCAGCACAAAAGGGGCCCCTCCACCAATGGCAAAACTCTGCCAGCCCCTTCAAAGCTGGTCACAAATCAGTGTGCCCTTTGAGTAGCGGGAAGAAACCCGACACTGTGGGCAACCTCCCCCGGAGGAGGGTTAGTTTTTCCTGAGTACAAGATCCTGACCAACTAGACAACTATTTGCATTTACCTTTCCGAACATACACCGAAATCCTACACCCAAATGAATAAGCTCTTTCCAAGTAATTATAGTCTGTTGCTTTGGGGTTTAGCTTGGCAAGCGCCGAGGTCGAAGCCGGATATCGATGCTTACCTGGAAGAGAAGCAGAAAAGAGCAGCCAAGCACGAAGCGAAGGTGGAGGCGCGTTTAGGGGGGCCCTGTACCGTAGGCAAATAGTCCATGTTGTTTTTGAGTTTTGGGTTGCGTTTATTGTCCGAGTCCTTGTTTCAGAGACAACATACCATAGGGAGGCACAAACTCCAGAAGGGACTGCGTTGCAACCCTTTAGCCAAAAACCTTTGAGAAGACCTTAAAACTGTAACGTTAACACAACCTTAATACTTAAACCCTAATCCTAACACCCAAGACCCAACGGTTCTGAATTCGGCTCAAATTTCTCAGGCCCGACGCTGGCAAGTTCAAAAGTTAAAATCACTCGTACCTGCATTAAAGAACATACATCAGACATAAACCCATCTATTCGCACTTATCAGCAAACATACATTTGTAAGTTTACATACTTGTAAGTATAGGTGTCGCTCGTTTCACTGTACCCTAGACCCTATATAAACCATAAGCCGTAATCCCTAAACCCCAAACCCTGCTCAAAGAAGCCCTGGAGGGCCATCGGCGGCGATACGAGCCAAGCCTTGGGGCTCTGCATGGGGTGCTGGGTCAGTGCTTGGCTGATGTGGCGCTGCTCCGGAAGGGCACTCGCAGGTTGAATTCGGTGCAACAGCGGACTGAGGGCTTGGTGAAGCCTCCTTTTGTCCGGAAGCCTGGTGGGCGATCAGATCTTGGGTCCACACTGGCTGGCAAAGACTTTCCAAGGGCTTCTTCCTTGGCAACGCTCTCGAAAACATGTCACGACCTGTTGAGAGAGATGCAACTCAGAATTCAAGTTCAAAAGCCAGAAAAGGAAATGCTGCCGGAGCTGATGAATATCTTGGGCAGGAGTTCTCTGTCTATGGTTGGACCATTGGTGGGATCTGGGAAATCTCACTGAACCTGTCCGCCAGGGCACGGGTATGTCCTTACAGAAGGGGGATTTGTTACTTTTGCAAGAGCTACCTCGCGGCAAGAACGGCTGGAGCACATGGTTCCAGGACTCCTGGATGGCGCTCTCGCATCAACATAAGGACCAGTGGAGAGGAACAGGGCTGCTGTTCTGCAAGGGTGAATGGGCTGTTCTCAAGCAGTGGCACACGATGAAGGGATCGTGGTTCCGCCTCCGTAGGCAGCAAGACAAGACGGACTTGAGCTTTGTGTGGGTTCATACCATTTCACACCCCGGATGCACAGTGGACTACTTCGCTTCACAGGTTGACGATTTTCTGCGAAGGGCGCCGCCAGTGAAAGCTCGTGTGGTTGTGCAAGGGGATACCAATGCGAGTCTGGGATGGTCGGAAGAGGCAGGTTCGGTGGAGGCGGTCGGCAAGGATGCTAAGTCATTGATTCTACTTGACCGTTTTGCCAAGGTTGGATTCGGCCTAGTTGCTCCGCGAAGTCCATTCCGGCACCTTCCCACATCTAGACCTAGCAGCAGGGGCGTCACGGTAAGATCATTGACAGTTTTGCATCACGGAGGCTTCGGCACGAAGGGTCTATTACACATCGGGACTCCTGCCTCACACTGGGCACTGACCACGATCCTCCAGGGGGTTTTCCGGGTCGTTTAACGTAAGGCAATTCAGCGCTTTGAAACAAAGCCAAGGGTTTGGACAGGTGGGCCCGCATTACTCGACTGTGTGGATCAGCATGTACTTGAGCGGCTCGCATCTACCTGCACAAAGCCGAGAAGGGGGCAGGCCTACCAGGACCCGGCCACCGATTGCCCTACTGCCAAGCTCTTCGCCCGTATGCTACTGAACCGTATCGCCCACCTCTTACCCTACTCCAGCCATGCACAGTGCGCGGGGAGTCAGAGACAACCTTCGGACGTGATCTTCTCCGTTTGCGCCGCATGCAACTAGAGAAGGAGTGGAAAGCAGGGTTAGTTGCACCAACTGGGAAACACACTGGAATGCAGGTGCCTTCGTAACCTTCTCTGCGGTACTGAGGCTACACTGCAAACGGTGTGGGGGACGTCGACCTTTCGTATGAACACGGGGATAAAGATAAAGCAGGGAGCAACTGAATCGCCAATGCTGATTTCATACATGATGGAGCAAGCACTATGTGAGACAGCCCACGGTTGTCAGTGGAGTAAGCTCCCCTGCCTTTACCCGGATCTGCCCTATGAAGACTCTCTCTTCATGGATGATGGTCTCTTGTGGAGCCGCGATGTCGCCACCCTAAGCCGTAAGTTGACGGAATTTTCCCCGGTGCTGCAGGAATTCGGATTCGGAATATGGCCTACGGTTAAACCATGGGAAATGCAAATTGTATCGCTCCCCATATAGTTATAGCGGTGCGGTGCGCTCCTTGCAACTGGGACAATCACGGCTGCTGGATCAAGGGTTTATCAAGGTTCTGGGTCTTGAGATGCAGGTCGGGATGACATCTTGCCGATTCCTACAGCCGCTGCTCACATACGCTAGGAACAAGTTCTGGTCCCTGAAACACCTACTACACAGACGCACTCCTGCCGCAGGGTGCATGAAACTCATGGACAGGGTTGTGACTAAATTCCATTATGTGGTGCCTGGGTGCTATTCCTGCCGACAAACACGCGCTGGGACTTGTCAACTCTACCCAGGCAATGCTTAGGGGTTGGATGCTTAGACATGCAAAGGCCTCCGGTGAAAGCTGGGTTGACTACAGGAGGAGTCAGGAGGAGATCTACCAGGGCAAGTATCGCTGTTCTGTGCAAGTGCGAACTGCACAGGTGGTCGACGGTTTGGCTTACCAGATGGCGGGGGTAATCGGGACACAGGGAGCGTGCCAACTACAGACCTCAGCCGCCCATCTCCTCTAGGATCGACTGGTTTAGGACCCTGGAATGGCGGAGAGCTCAACAAGCCTTGCCGCTAACGCCAACGAGGGCAACTTCCACGCCAGACTCTCCAATCGCGAGATGGCGATGCACCGTGCATGTCAGGGGCCCTGGAGGGTTACGGCTTCAAATCGTACCAAATGGGCTTCAGCTGGGCGTGAATGAGTCAAACAACAAGACTTGCCGTGGACGTCGAGGAAGCAGTTGAGCCTTAATGACGAGCTGTGATTGGGGGGTATGCTAAGGAGGGATGGACTCTGCTTGGACCTGAAGGCTGGTCTTCTGATACATGTTGTTGCGGGACAATTGCTACTTTGCCTTCTTCTGACGACGAGTACGCCAACAGGGTTTCACACAACAGGGGTTGACACAATGCAATGGTGACGACCTCATTCTCCCACACAGGGCTTCCAAGGGATGACACATACACGGGTTACGACTTCTTCGTCTACAGAGGGTACTACGGCAGCCATGGCTGCCACTTGCATTGTCAAGGACATGAACATCTCCACCACAGAGTGACTACATCAGGGTTTTACCAACAAGGGTTTCAGGCTGATTCAGGACACGGTCTCTGCCAGCAGCAGAATTAACGGAACTATGTCTGCGTTGCAGCCTCGAGTCGAGCACGGCCCCCGCAGATAGTGATCCCCACTTGCCATGAGCGAACGCTCCTTTCATATCATGACTGCAGCCTTGTATGCAGCGGGCACAGGGTGGCGCATTTTGCCCACCACTACGTGCCTCACTGGCTCTTGCCTCCTGGAAGGACATTGTGGAGCCTTAGGCCAGCCTCCTGAGGTCCGAGGTGACTGGGCGCCGGCGTGGTGCGTTCAAGGGAGGGCTATGGCTCGGCGCCCTCTGGACGATGGCAGCCAGGCCAATAACCTGCTGGGGTTCGTGAACTACATCATTGAAGCAAGGGACGACCCCAAAAACGTGGCACACGTCGCCGACCTCTTGGCAGTTTGGCAGATTTCGAACAGTGCCTCGGTGGTCAATGAACACCCAGGAGGCCATCGCTCCGCTTTCGAGTGACGAGTTGCTTTGGTGCAGGTATGTGGAAGCAGGGTCCCACCAAGAGTACCTGGAGTTTTACTACCCGCAGGAGCAGGCGGCACTGGAATTTCAGGCAGGGAATCTGCCTGTGGAGTTATTCGCACTGTGCCAGGAGGATGAGGACGAAGGGGAAGCTCAACGCAGCCGCCGCATCGTGATGTACATACGGACGGCCATGACGGCATGACGGATGGTCCTATGAGATGCTGCGGCGCCGGAATCTCAACCGCTGCGATGCCGCCTCCGCAACAGGGCCATGAGATTTCTTCGACAGGTTGCCGTCGCGGTGGGACCAGGTGATGTTCTCGGCCACCATGCTCCGGACTATGTGGTTGACTGGGCTATCCAGACCGAAGGGTCGCTGTACAGGATCTTGTATCTTTGTGAGCCATACAAGGACGAAGTTCTTCGCACTCACGGAAGCCCCTCCCTGCCATCCACCTACGGGATCCAGCCCTTGAACGACGAGCCAGTGGCAAACCTCACCTACATCCCCCCTGAAGACGAAGAGGGCGACGAGATTGTGACGGTTTCGAACGACACGGACAATGAGGGCATGATGGCTGTCGAAGGCATGGGCATCAACCCATCCGAGCCTGGCCGGTCAACTCCTATGTGCATTGCTGACAGTGACTCGGATGTCGTCCTGGAGGCTCACGCCTCCCCTCGGGTGCCTGGCCAGGCAAACCCCTCACATGTGGAACAAGAAGAGGGGCCGGGGTTGCATCAACCGCCTCGGAGACCGACAGCTTGCAAGCAGCACATCCACTCGGACAGCGTCCAGAAGACGCTGCTGACCAGCTAGGCGGATGAGCGAATGGAAAAGGGTTCGCAGGATGACATGGATATCGTTTGCTCGACGGGCACCAGTTTGGAAGGCGAACGGAGATCAGGGATTGCAGTGTGCTGTGGCGGACCCTTGTTTTCTATTCTATAGGGCCAAATGTGCCCTGTCGTCCTGACCGTTTAGGTCTCGCGGACCCTCGGGCACCTTAAAAAAGGAGCTCAAAAAAGGAAACCTCACCCTGAGTGCTTAAGCCCAAACACTACGCCCTAAAACCTGAACTGTAAGCCCTAAAGCCTAAAGGGCCTAAACCCTACGCCCTTAAACCTGGACCCTAAGCCCTGTCTCTGCAAGGCCTCCAAGCTGGAAGCCAAGACGGAAGCCAAGCTCGAGGTTCCAAGACATGCAGGGGGTTAAGGGTTTAGGCTTTATGGTTTGGGGGTTTAGGGTTTAGGGGTCTAGCGGTTTAGGTTTTAGGGGTCTAGAGTCTAGGGGTTCAGGGTTTAGGGGTTGCAGATTAGTATAGGAGCCATAATAATTGAGGGTTTTGGGTTGAGGGGTTTAGGGCTTAAATAATTACCAACACCATTTTGGGTTCTTTATTATGATGATAGTATAATATTCTAACGTTGTTATAAGTAGGATAGCTATAGTTATTAGGGGACTTATAACCCCACTTATAACTACCCATGAACCTCCAAGTAGGCTTTGTGACCTTCGATGTACACAGAAGCTCCAGGCACCCCATAGAAACTCGAAAAATTGAATCTTTGAGTCCAATCTGATCTCATGTAAGGTCCCAACCCGTTCAACCCAACAACCCAATATGGAGGCCTGAAGATTTAGTAATACTGTTGATGATATAAATCCTGCATTACCCATGATAAGGAATATATACCATAATTCCCATAGTTTAAGTTTAGGATCATTAAGGTAATGCGGGTTTAGGATCATCAACAGTATTATTCCCTAGAACATCCTAAAAACTGTTGTCAGCCTCAACCTTCGCAGGAGAAGATCGAAGCAAAGGAGGAAGATGACAAGCAGGCCGTCTCACCGGTGGGGGCATCAGATGCCTTTTCGTTTCCATAAGAGGGTCTTATAAGGGTTTTGAGTCGCAATTAGAGGCTTTGTAAGGTCGAAGATCGCACCGGTAACTTTGACCACTCTGCGGTACAGGGCTTACTGCTTACGTTGAGAGTTCTGAAGTCTCGTGTATGGAGTTCAAGAGTGGGCTGTTCAGTGGGATTCGTCTCGGAGTCTGCAATTTCACTAGAGCATGAGTTATATGGGGGCCTCAATAAGTACCAATACTATTTTGGGGTCTCGTCATTACAAGAATAGTATAATACACCACCAAAACCTTATTCTAATTATTCAGACCCCTATAGAACTGTGTGCCACCAGTTTGTCTCTATCAGTGCCGGCAGTCCAGGTAAATGGAAAGAAAGCCAAGTTGGCGCTGCCCGTGGCCCCTTGCGGCCTGTGTTTTCTCAGCTCGGCAGTGAGGTAGCAGCAACATGTTTCGTTGAGTTCCTTCCTGTTTCAGGGTAGATTGGCAGTCCCGGCTGAAATCGCCTGAGCATTTCCCTCACACTCTGGTCTCACAGAAATCCTGCGGATGCACGAATTGGGGATTGAACCTTTTACTTCCCACTTCAGAAGTTGTCTTTTTGATAGCATGCATGCAGGGCCTGCAGAAAAGTCCATTTCGGAGGATTTGGGTAGTATCTTCTCATGCGGAAGAGAAGCTATAACTGTGTTGGGTTCGGCTTTGGCTTGAGGCATAGGGTACAACGACTATGAATAGACGTCGCGCATGGTTTCTGCTGCCAGGAGCCTGCACCGGCCGTGCCAGATACCGAGCAGAGAACGGATGTTAACAGATCGTCTTTCGTTCATCGGTGGTATACGTAGGGTGATAAGTAGGATAACTATACTTATAACCCATATTCGGGGACTCATAACCCTGCTTATAACTACCCATGAACCTCCAAGTAGTCGGTCCCAGCTGTGTTTGTCGGATGATACCAAGCTGGAGTGCATTCCTGGATTCCTTGTGCGGAGCAAGGGTAGGCTAACTCTCATGTGTGTTTAGACAGGATGGCTTCGCCTGGCCTCACGCCGGCCACTGGATGTATGAATAGTTGTCACAAGAAAGAAGCATTGTGTTATCGTCCCTCTATACACCCCCCACTCTCCAAAACAGAAAAGCACCCCTTGAGACTTAAACCCCTGTGGTCCCCAACAGCCACCCTAAACCCAAAACCATCCTAGATCTTAAGCCCTAAACCATAAGCCCTAACCCTAAACCCTATACACCCTAAGCCCCAAACCCTAAACCCTGGACCCTAAAGCCTAAACCTTAAACCCCATGAGCCCTAAACCCCTGAGCCCCTAAACCCTATAAACCTTCACAGCCCTAAAGAGCCCTAAGCCCCAGGGTTTTCTGCATGCGAAGCCTCCGAGGTCGAACGGCAAGCATCAGCCTGTGGACCCCAAGCCGGGGCGCCCGGTGCTTTCTTTTGTTTTTTTTTTTCTGGACTTTAGGGCATAGGCCGGTGTAGGGTTTAGAGCTCATGGGGTTCGGGGCTGAGGGCTTATGGGGTTTAGGGTTTAGGGCTGTTGTCCTCAATCGTGGAGGTCTTGGTCTTCTCTGTTGCTTTTGTGTTGGTTGGGCGGGGTTGTCGTTGTCCGTACTAGGGGAGCTCTTGTTGTTGTTGGGTTCTGGGGGGTAGGGACTGGGGGTCAGGCCCGGGTTTGATTGGTGTGTTTAATGTGGCCCCTAAACCCTAAAGTGCAGGGCGTTGACTGTTGCTAGGGCTATTGCCATCGCAGGTGCTGCCCCAGCTGCCTTTGCTTGTGCCTCGTTGTTTGTGCTGCTGTTGTTGGTCTTCCTAGCTGCAACGTTTCATGGTGACCATTTCCGAAGGCGGATGATTATGATAATCTGGTGGCCGTTGTTGATGATGGTCGAGACAACGATGATGATAGGGTGTGGTGGTCATGATGATGACCTGCCGCGGCTACGAAGACTCGTATGCTGATATGGCTACAATGCAGACTATGCTAACAGTGGTTCCGGTGTACGTTTCGGGCAGTGTCGTCATCACTGTGATTGTGATCCTTTCATATCCCCAACCCCACCCCACCGCCCCAAAAGGTGCGCGTCCTAAGTCCCCGACTCCTAGACACCTGGAAGCCCGAAACCCTCAAGTCTTAAACTCCCAAGATGTTGGATCGACCAAAGTTAATCATGCACTGTCTATCTCTGAAGGTTCGAGGGTCTGATGATACTTTCTATGACAGGCTTTGGAACATAAGTTGCAGGACGCAGGATATAGAAGTCAGGTCCTGTCGAGGTCTGGGCTTTGGGTAGCAAGTTTCTCGAAAGAGCAGGGCCATGATCCCTAACCGATTAGCGGTTTCTCTGTGTTCGTCAAGGTACCCTACAGATACTTTCTCGAGCAATCTTTGCCCCCAAAACCCTAAACCCCTAAATCCTAAACAGTTATAAACATCCACCAAAATCTTTGCCCTAAGCACCCTAAGCCCCTAAATCTTCAACAGTTGTAAGCATCTACCAAAGAGAAATCATAAACCAGGCAGGAGGATGGTAGCGACCACGAGGCCACGTTGCCAAGACAACGGGCTTGCGATGTCGGAGTTTCCGCGAATAAGGGACCCTAAAATAGTACCCTAAATAGTAGGATCCTTATTTTGAGAACTCCAAACTAAGGTACCCTTAATTTCAGAAACTCCCATGCTGCATTCCTAGATCTCCCAATGTGCACTGTTCCCCTTTTGTTCCGCATAAAACTAGTTTACAGTACCAAAAAAGGAGCTCATTGTTACTAGATGTAAGGTCACGGTTTAGGAGATGAGGGATTGGGAGTTCAGGCGTATAAGGATTGCGGGTTCCTAGGGCAGATGGTTGTGCGTTTTTTTGCTGAACTTAGCTTATGACCCCCACGCCCCACCCCAAATCGAGATACTTTGTCTGAGACTTTCTTTAATCTCAAGCCCCAAACCCTAAACCTTATATAATATATCCATTCGATAACCCCCTCTGATCCTCCAAGCACAGAAGGTTTGTGACTAGGGAACATGTGGTGTAATGTTGCCTAAGTCCAGTCTCCATTGTAGTCCCTTTTCTGGGTCCCTTAAGGGTATTCCCTTGAGGCCGTTGAGGGTACCATAAGGGCTTCTCTCTAGGATCCTAACCAAAAAACTTGCGAAGCCAACAAAAGGAACTACAATGGAGACTGGCTCGAATAACTCTGCATCCGCCTCAAGCCTAAACCTAGGGCTGCCCCACTTCGTAACCTCGTAAACGATATTAAACCCTAAACCCCTCATCCTGTACATCCCTGAATCTTCCCTGGACCCTCAACTGTAACAGCCTTTATGGATAGACGTTTTTTTATGGTGTGGGTCCGCTGGTAATGAGAGAAAAGGGTAAACCAACAGTAACATGGGCTACCTATAGTCTCCGTTGTAGTTCCTTTTCTTGGAATAACCAATTATATATTAAGGATCCGATAAAGTAACCTTTTCAACTAACTACAAAGGAGACCATAGGTACCATTCAGGGTCTAGGCACTGCGTAACTCCAAGCCCCCGCAACCTCGAGCTCTTCTGGGACAGGACTTTTTCGGTGCTGGCGCAGCTGGGGCAGACGACGATGACGAAACCTCCGAGGAGGAAGAATGCCCACACCTCAGGAGTTTCCAAGGTCACTTATGCACATTGGATATGTAGAACCCGAGCCCTAAACCCTAAACGGACCTAAACCCTTGAGGGATGTGATGCTGAATCAAAAGGTGAGCGTGCAGGTAGCAAGCTGCGGCTGTGGGATTTGAGAATCTAGGTCTTAGGATGTTCAACATCTTGGAGGCTCATGGGTAGTTGCAAGTGGGGTTATAAGTCCACGAATATGGGTTATAACTATAGTTCTCCTACTTATAGCCCCACGTACAACTATCCATGAACCTCCAAGCACCACACAAACTTCCACAGCCGCCCAAACATGAAGTACCTGTGAAGTCGCAGCAAGCTTGCTCTGACACCAAGCCCCATGACTCTCAGACGGCATTCATAATTCAAGTTGGGGCCTGGCCGGATCAGAGAGTTTCGAACCTGTGTCCGATCTCCGGCTGAATAGGGTTTAGGGTTTAGGGGTTTAGGGTTTAGGGTTTAGGGACTCTGACCCAGAACCCTAAAACCGGAAACTCCAAACAAAGCAGCACAGCAGAATTCACCTGCAGAGGTTCTGTGTGGAGTCTGTTGGCTTGTGAAGCTGAGGGATTCCGGCTTCCGCTGTGACTGCGGTTTCAGCCGCCCAGTGTGGAGTTCAGAGTTATGGGGTCAAGGGTTCGGTCTCTTGAATGGACAGTTATGGGGTTTTGCAAGGTTTTCAACTGTCGAGAAAGGCGCCTGCTCAAATCGTCATTTCCCAGGTAAATCCTACATGAGCTTATCACGTCGCCTGCTACATGTGTGGCATAGTGCTTGTGTGTGTGTACAGCTAATACGAGGATGAACATTATCATTTCTTGTTACAAGGCAGCGACGATGAAGAGCTCAGCGACGAGGACAGCGCGGCTCTGTTGCTTTCTGGGATATGGGTGATTCAGAGGAAGAAGACTTCAATGCAGAACCCCCAAACAGGAAGTATGGAATCCTTGTTGCGCCTCTCTGCGGAAAAAGTTATAATAGCTCGGGCCAGGACCGTCATCCGTTCCACTGTATCAGCAGCATCAGTCATGCGTCAGTTTGTTCGTTCACAGTGCCTAGACTTTCACCTAGGTTCAACTAAGTGCTTCGGATCCCAAGCTAAAGGAACTGTATTCATGGTCTTTTCTATATCCTGCAGTTGAGAACCGCTATAGCTGGTGAAGCACTCGTATGCCGAAGAAGCACAGAGAGTACACACAGTTGTCGCAAGCTCTTCATTCCGAGTACATAGTCCCAAGCCCTTGTCCTTAGGGTTTATAGGTCTATGAGTACAGAACCGCCCAAAATGTCACCCAAAGGCGCCACATACGCCATCAAGCACCACGACCCCTCTACCTCATTCGCCCTGTGAAGGCCGTACGGTGTTGTTGTAGAACCCTCATAAGTCCTTCAGAAACCCTTCTACCACCTGTATCGAAGCTGTAACAAAGCAGCTCACCGAACTCTGAGCCGAGCTTGGCAGGAGAAGGAGCCGAAGTCCAAGGCCCGGGGGCTGGTTGTTAATAATAAATCACAATAAAAATCAGAAGAAGAGTAGCAATAATGATAATAACAATAATACTCAGTAAATACTCACTGTAATCGGAATAATAGTATGATTAGTCATAACAAAAACAACACTAGCCAGGCTCACATCAAGGCCTCCTGTCTTAAGGGTCCCTAGGCTTGGGCTTGAGGGTCTAAGGGGGCTTGGCAGTTTGAGGGGGGTTTAAGGGGTGTATGGTTTACGGTGTCTTGACCCTTAAGGGTGCACAAAGATGTGGACGAGGATCAGTCGAAGAAGTACTGGTAGCAGTAGAAGTACTAGTACTAGAAGTCGTGGTCGCCGTCGGAGTTTTGTCGGTGGGTGTAGCCTCTGTTTAACAATTAAAAAAGCTTCCCGAAGCCAGGCGAAATGCATAGATCTGGACAGCGACGCCGAAGGCTCGGACTTGCTTTACTCAAGACTGTTTAGAAGTTAGAGTTTAGAGTCGGGCTCAGGGTTTAGGGTTTAGGGCTCAGGGTTTAGGGTGGTTTAGGGTTTAGGGTCTGGTCTTTCTCGGAGCTTCTATCAAGGGCTTCTGCAGCGGCTCCTGTAAAGTTTTGACACCAGATTCAGGGCCATACTAAAGCCTAAGCCCTAAGCCCTAAATGCCGAAAGCCCCAAAGCCCACAGCTCTTCAGCTTTCTGCTTTTGGGGATATCCGAAGAAGGCGGCGAGATCAGCTCCGAAGCGGAGGTGGGCTGAATCCATGGGTTTTTGGTGTTGGCTTTGGGGTTTTTGTGTTTGGGGTGCTTGGGGGTTTGGGGTTTAGGGTATGGGAGTTTCCGAAAATCAGGGGTACCTTATTTGGGGGTCCTTATAATAAGGATCCTACTATTTAGTGTACTATATTAGGGTCCCCTATTTTCGGAAACTCCCGTAAAGGGTTTAGGGGTTGGGATTCGGGTTGATTGTCTTCAGGGGAAGGGCTTAGTAGCTGACTGGATACTCTTTACACTTTTGGGGATAATATTACACACTATAAAACTGAAAGTGTACACTTTTTGGGGCTTATGAACTCAGCAACTAAGAGGGGCTTGGTTAGGGTTTAGGATTCAGGGTTTTAAGGCGCTTGGTGTTTCTTCTGACTTTAGAAGTGCTGAGTTACTTTCAGAATGGGCCTCAAAATGTGCACGGGAGTTTTCTTATGGTTTTTTGAGTTCAGATGTCAGGAAAATTCAGGAAATTTTGGCCTGGGCAGGAGCTACATGCGGCTGTAGGCCCGCGTGGCATAGGTGCTTTTTTGAATATGCTGTAATTTCGTCTTAGGTCGTGGGTAGCTGTGGTCAGGAAGTTATTGTAGGAGTTTTGACAAGTAGTATTGGTAATAATTTAGGCCCTGATACTATAGTACCCTTAAAGATCCCTTATAGTAGCCCTTATATTGAATGGGAGGGTTCCAGCCAACGGTTCTTTATGCGCTTAGGGTCGGGAGTCCCTGGGGGCACTGTGGGATTTAGGGTATTTGGCAGTGCTTCACACTTTTTGGCTTTGGATGCAGTGGCAGCAGTTGACTCCAAACCGCTTAAGGCTCAATGTGCTGAATGTCCGAAGTAGGGGATGGGGTGGCGGCAAAAAGGGGTTATAGCAATACCTTCTGGTCATGGTTTACCCTCTGTTGCAAGTCCGACCATGAACTTACCATATATCGGGCTTGAACCGTTGCCAACAGATTGAGCCTTCTGTAGTCCACGTTTTCCATTGACTTATACTGAACCTAAGGGTCCACATACCTATATGGCATATACTTTGCTCTTAATGTCCTCTATAGAGACTGCTTCATGCTCAAAAGTATATACTATTTGGGCACATGGACCCTTATGGACATGCCCAGACCTCTGTTCAGATTATAGAGGCGCCCCACCCTAAACCCCAAACCCTTAAACCGTAAGCCCTTAAACCCTACCCCCCCCCCCTTAAACCCTAAACCCTAAACCCGAAGCCATTCTCGTCTCTTTTGGGGGGGGCCCAGTGGAGGCTTCCAGGTCCAGGCACCGAGGAAGGCTTTGGGGTTAGGTTACAAGGCTTACTTGGAGGTTCATGGGTAGTTACATTTGGGGTTATAGGTCTCCGAACATAGGTTATAGTCATAGTTATCCTACCCATGAACCTCCAAGTAGCGAATAGCTTTTATGTTTCATGTTTTATGGTTTAGGTGAGGTTCGAGGGTTCTGGGTTCAGAGGTTTGGGGTTCAGCGTGAGCCCTAAACCAACCAAAACCCTAACTGGGTGTTGCGGCGTCCTGTAGATTGAAAGTTTCGTGCTGAGTTGAACCCTTGCCTTCGACCCGAAGCTTGAAGCCTTCACACGGGTTTTGGGTTGGGGGTCTCGGCCTGGATCATTGCCAATACTGTTAGAGCCTTTGTACTCCCTAGAACTTCCTGTTCGAAGAGAAACCGTCCATTTGGAAGGTGAAGTTTGGGATACGCCAGCCAGGGAGCCCAATACCCCTGAGTTACCTGAGTTAATATAGTGCCTTAATCACTATTTTGGGGGTTCCTTATTATAACCGTAGTGTGATATATCCCGAAACCCTATTCTAGCTATTCAGGACCCTATAGTACTTGAAGGAGTATGCCTTTAAAGGCTGGTTGAGACAACAACCCCAAAACTAGGCCTGTGTATAAATCACTTCTCTTTAACCCTACATCCTGAATTGTCAATCCTAAACTAAACCCCAAGCCCTAAACCCGCAAAGATGCAAACACAGATCTCGGCTTTCATGTTCGCGGCAGGAGTCCTCGATCGACGTGGATGAGATCGAGAGTTCAAGCGAAGCGGAGGAGGGCTGGTGTTTTGCTGCTTCGAGTTTTAGGGTTTGCGAATTTTCCGAAAGCGGTCTCAGATTAGATATGTACTTACATTGTATATAGTGTATTCGGGCAAAAATACTTCGGGCAGAAATACATCAGGAATGCAACAGCGGCATGTAGTTGCATAAGGGTTGAAATTGGCAGAATGGACGATTCCCTCCACTGTTGGTGATCTCAGCTGTCGTTTGTCGAAAGCTCAAAACCCATGACAAGTTCCGGCATAGATGATTCCAAGACATGGGTTTCGTTGTCGCGACAGGCGATGCTCCAAACAATCTTGGACATTGTGCATGACGCGGCTGATCAGTTTCGAGCCCGGGCAGTCAATCTCATCGAACCCAACCTCCAATGCCATACAAGAAGGCTGCCGAGCTGGAGTGCAAGCACCGATTCCCAAGCAGCGCTTGTTCTGAGTCCTGGGACATCATCGGCGAAGCGCACGATGCTCATGCAGAGTGTCCTCAGCTTTTCTGACCTGAGGGAAATTGTTCACGTTCAGGTGGTGGATTCGATTCATCTTTTGCTCGTGATGAACCCTAGATTTGCTGCGAAGATGTGGGAGCGGGAATATGGACATATGCCAACGAGAAGAAGTGTTCCAAATCCGTGGGGCAGTATAGCAATGCGGAAACTTGCATCCCACAGCAGGCTCTTGTCCAGCAGGCTGAAGGCCATGATTCCTTCCGCGGGGCACTTGTGATGCCAGGAGCGTTCTGGCAGACATGTCAGCCTTGATTTCGCAGTCTGGGGTCCTCACAAGGTCAGCGGCTGCAGGGTGCAGGTATCGCAAGAGCACTTGGGCGAGACACAGTGGAAACCTGCCCAGACACGTTGGCTGATCAAGTAAGAAAGTGGAGGGTGCACGCTGCTCCGAATTACGATAACAGGCCTTCTGATACCGTCTACGACTTTCGAGCGCAGGCGATCAATTCAGCCGGGGCGGGGCCTTTCTGCCAGAGCCTTCGATGCAGTACTCTTGGACCTCCACAGATGCCGTCGCAGCTGGTGCAGACTAGCAGCACTGCAAGCACATTCAGTTTTTTGGTCCCTGCCCAACAGAGGGCACCAATCACACATACATTCGTTTCAGGACTTACGTCTGGAAATTATCGCCGCATGATTTCCCGATTCAGCAGATTCATTGTGTACAAGCCTATGGTCTCAAGCCAGATTCGCTTTATGCAATTAGGGTGTTTGTGCAGAACGAGAATGCACGGTGCCCAGTGAGTCAAGAAGTTCTGATGAACTCGTTATCGCGTCCGCATGCTCCGGTCCAGATGCGCACCGGTGCACCGTGCACCACATCACTGCTCTCCAAGAAGGGGCTCTTGTGTACTGGGCTTCTGGCAGTGCTGTTACTGTCGTCAGATTGATCCAATTCTCTCGGCAAGGGACCGACATGATATGCAGAACTGCGGATATGGAAATTCAGTCATCAATGTCAATGATGAGGCTTCCACACGAGCTGTATGAGTGCAAAAAATTCCAGTGCGCAGCTGTCCCGCAGGGAGTCGGATGTAGCCTTGTTCATCAATGCCTTCGTCATCATTTTATGTCAGCACCCACTTATAAATTAAGTACAGAGACAAACATCTTCGCGTTTTCAGTACGTTCTTTGATCATCTTGCCAGTGCGAGGAGAGCTTTGTCCGTTTATTCAAGCATTCCCGATGCTTGCATTGCGTACTGTTCCTACTACTGCCATGGTTTCGTGTTGGAATATTGATAATGTCATTGTTGCAAGCAGATGGCAACGAAACTGTTTTCCGACGTCAGTGAGTGTCGATGTGTTCGCTCCGCTTGCTGCCTTCATTCAGAATCATGTACTTAATGACAGAGTCCGGTCTAACGGGGATTCACCCGGCGACCGTACCGCCCCTAAACCACGCTAAAGGCCATAATCCCCGACAAAGCTTACAATTAAACTCATGACCCCTAAACCCTCAACCCTGAAATCTAAGCCCCTAAGCCGTGAAGTGGCCTTGCCCAGGAGATGTCGGCCTTCGTGTTCCCGGTGCCCTGCACAGAGGAGAGCTTGATCACTATTCGCCGATCCCCGAGACAGCACGTCACTTCATGGCTTCGATGTTCCAGCCTCTTTCGTGTTTGAGGTTTTCGAAGTCTATCGGTTTCCTTGAGGGTCCATGTACTCAGTATGATATGTTTTGGTCTTGAAGTAGTCGTCGTATAGGTACTCGGGGGCCAAAGTATATACTATTTGGTCACATTGAACCCTTGGGGCCTTGGGGTTAGTTTAAGATTTACGTAGGATTGGACGCTTGAAGGCTTTACATTTCAGCTTGCTTGCGAGCTGAAAAGGTCGCGAGTTTGTCGGGGAGGCGACAGGAGTTCACGGTTCAGGTTTCGCGGTTTGTACAGGTTTCAGGCACAGGGCTAACTGTTTGGCAACCATACTAAAGGTCTGCGACATTCTGCGACCATGTCTGCTTGGGCCCGCAAGTGCCCGAAACCCTGGACCCTATGTGTATCCGTAAAGTTTCAACCCCAGACCCCTGCTTAAGCTTAGCACCGTAAACCCAGACCCCCAAGCTTGGAAAAGCCGAAAGTAAGAGGGATGTGGGAAAGACCTAATTTAAACTAAAGAAAAGCAGGGTAAAGACTGCACGCCTTGTCTTTGTTTTAAATGAGTTTTTTCCCAAAAAGCCGCAGTCCCAAATTAGAGCGTCGTTTTTCAGAATGCACATCAATCAGGGGTTCAGAAGAAGAGGTCACTGCCTTGCGTCATTCACCCCTTGATCCCTAAAGCCTTCAACCCTAAACCCTGAAGCTCTAACCAAACAAACCGTAAAACGTGAACCTTAAAACCCTACAGCACTTAGCACTAGAGCCCGAATCCATCAACCCCAAACCCTCAAACCCGAAACCTTTCAACCTACGTAAATCCTCAGCCCTAAGACCCTTGCAAAGTCTCTTATACCCAGTGACCCGTCGAGAAACCGGTGTTCCAAAAATACCCCCCTAAATCCTAAACCCTAACCCCCGAAACGCTAAACCTCAATGGACTAAAGCCTTAAACCCTAAACACTAATCCCTATAATCCCTATTCCAGAGAGCCTTCCAGGCAAAGACTTCGTCGAGCGCTGCCTTTTCACACTCTTCAAGAACAGAGGCACCTGGCGGCCCCAGGGGGTTGGGGCGGGGGTGGGATTCTTAGAATGAGGGCCTCCCGTATGGGGCGTGGATATGAACTGCACAGAACTCCAAGCCCAAAGCCCTTAACAGCAAGCAGTAAGCCCTCAACCACAAAGAGTTTGAGCAGGTCCCTTCAGCTCTTCCAGAATGCGGAAGTGGACATGTTTAGGTTATAGGATTTAGAGTTTAGGGTCGAGGATTGACAGGTTTCGGGTTGGGGGTTCAGGATTACAAGTTTTGATCCGCGAGTTTGCTGCAGGTCCTCTGTGGGCTCGGAACAAGGTCGACACTTTCTTTCAGGACGACGGATCTTCTCACCTTGGCTTCCAAGCTTTTCCTAGACCTCACTGAAGCCGAAAAACCACAGCTGAGCAACCCTACACTGTAAAGCATCTACGGCTCCGTGCGGTCAGCTTGCTCTGACTCTCTTCTCTCTGGCTCATTACACCGGCATGTCCTTTGGCAGCTATAGGTCGTTGGGGACCTTCCTACATACTGTTGCCATGTTTCGAGTTTCTTTGAGGGGGGGGGGTCGTGGTCCTGAACTCCTTAGCCNGCAGCTATAGGTCGTTAGGGACCTTCCTACATACTGTTGCCATGTTTCGAGTTTCTTTGAGGGGGGGGGGGGGGGGGGGCCTGAACCCCTTTGCCCCAAACCCTAAAACCCCAAACCCCAAAACCCCAAACCCCTAAACCCCTAAACCCCTAAACCCTAAACCCCTAAACCCTAAACCCTAAACCCTAAACCCCTAAACCCTAAACCCCTAAACCCTAAACCCTAAACCACTGTTTGCAAGTTCTTCGCATTTCATCTTCCCAAGCAGGGACTTTGGTGATGCAGGTTCTGTAGAGTCGAAGGATGCCCACAGTCTCGCTGCTTGAGGCATATACATGAATATATAAATAAATAGATAAATATATATGTATATATATATATATATGCATGTATATAAATATATATATATATATATACACATACATACATACATACATACATACATATATATATATATATATAAATATCGCAGACTTACATACTTGAACTCATGCATGTATGCAAGCAAGCATGCATGCATATATGTGTGTATAGAGATACCTTCGTTACTACACGTGGGCAGGTTTGCAGGGTGCATGCATCGATTAGTAGTAAGTAGGTCAGAGAGTGCATTGCTACAGACATGCAGTGGCACGTATATGTAACAACAGCCGTATTTCGTGCAACCAGCATGGCACAGAATCCTCTGCGGTCATCAAGCAACACTGGCCACTGGCTTTGGCCTGAACTATCATGATCAGCTCCACAGTGCGCATACAGCTTGGTTGAAGCGCAGGAGATCTTTTACCGCTCGGTGCTTAGATGAGGTCATGGAACTGTTTGCACTTGCGCAATGTGGTGGGATCTGCAACAGTGTCACACGCCTCTACTCTGGTTTGTTCGGCACCTTGCTGCTAGTCGTGTCTGAAGTGCAGGGTTTGTTATTGTTGTGCGGTCGAATCTCTTAAATTACGTGGAGTCTATGAGGTGTTAACGGTGCAGTCAGCACTGTGGATCAATAGTTTCCTGGCTACGAGTCTCTTCGGGTTGTCATGTCTAGGTCCACCACAGTACCATTTCCGCTCAGTTCTCGTGATCACGATTTCTCTCGTCGCTGTCAGGGTCGTTATCAGTACCAGGGCTAGAGCTACTACTATAGGGGCCTTTGTAATTACCTGTACTATTTTAGGGGTTCCTTATTATATTTATAGTATACTGGGCCCCTAAACCCTATTCTAATTATTAAGGCCCCTATTCTATAGCACCCTTATAGATCCCTCATAGTAACCCTTATAGATCCGTTTAAAGGAATCCTATTTATAATACACTGGAACTCTTGCCATCTTTGTTCACTCGGGAGCGCCTTATGGAGTCAGTATGGATGGGATCGTCTTCGTTTCTCGCACTCATCATCACCAGCAAACCAAGCGTTTAGGGTTTACATAGGGTATCCACAGCACAATATTCTTGCCCGGCCTCGCTCGCCCCTCATTTTTGATCCGTGTAACCCGAGTCAGGGGCGGACACAACATACTTCCAGGACATTCGTTGGTCACAGTGACCTTGACGAGCCTAAGTATCCAAGAGCTTTGACATGTCGTAGAACCGCCGATGAAGTTTGTCAAGTCTGCCCAAACACTGAGGGTCCATGTACCTGGTTAGTGTGCGAGTTGGTTGTTCGTAAACTACCTATTGTAGGGGAACCCTTTTAACGCCTAAGTATACGACTCAAAAACGAAACCTTGGGGAACTCTGGATCCTGGGATCCGTAGCATAAGCACAAATCACCCGGACAAAAACCCGCACGCCCTGATCTTTGTAGAAATCTGTCAGAACTCTACCAAACCCTATACCAAACCAGTTCACGAAAGCCAATTCGTCTGCAACCTCAAACCCTAAAGCTTGCACTCAGAACCTTTGAACTCGCTGGCGAAAACCAGGTCGGGCCTGTCTGGACAAGGAGCAGCAGACCCAGGCCGGATTCTGGGCCCCTTCGAGGTTCATGGGTACTTCTAAGGGTTCCTTTAAAGGTCCCCTTACAGGGATCTATAGGGATTCTCTAAGGGTAGTTAGGGTAGTTACCTTAACCTACCAAACCCTACTTTTTTTGTAGGGTCCCTGTAACCTCCATATTAGGGTTCATAGTAAGAACCTACAAAAAAGTAGGTTTCGGTAGGCTGAGGTAGGGTAGTTATTATAAGTGGGGTGAAAAGTCCTCTATATTGGTTAAAAGTTTTATTCTCCTACTTTTGACCCTGCTTGTAACTGCCCATGAATCTCCAAGTAGGGTGTCCTATTTTTTGCAGAGTAGTTTGTTATATTTACCGGTATGCACTAATACCTTAACTATCAGGTTTGCGGTTCAAGTTTGGGGCCTATACCCCGAACTGCAAAACCCTAAACCCCAAACCATGCTAAACCCGCCAAGCCTAAACGACTAATCGCCCAACACATAAACCCTACACCCTAAACCCCTACAGCCCAAACTAAACCCCTGAACCCCAAACCCGAAGCCCTACCGGCTATATTGCCTTCTTTTTGGGGGGTTCTTGTTATGATTTCAAAAAGTAAGGGTATTTCGGGGTTAAGGCAGACCCGAAGCCCAAAACTCCAAACCATGAAGCCCTAAACCCCAAAACCCCAAACTGCCCTGAACCTCAAACTGCCCCAAACCCCAACGAACTCCATGAGCAGGTCGAAGCCTGGCAGTCAAGGATCAAAGTGCTCCAGAAGGAAAGCCCTGACCTCAGCAGGTCTGCAGACAGTACTACTAGCAAATTTTGCTACTACGACTATTCTTACTATTCCTAATCAAGGAATAGACTGTAAATCACATATTTGAGGCCTCTGTGGTTTAAGTTGTGTTCTTTGTTTGTAGGGTTATTGGGCTCTTCGGCTCCTGGACACCAGGGAAATGGCATCAGGGGAGACTTCTAGAAACGAGCACGACAGACACACGACACACTCACAACCTCATACACGCATGCACAGACATGTACTTGTCGATTGTGCATGTGTTTATATTATGAACAAGTGAAAATGAACAAAGACATAAACAAATGTGTATATATATAGAATTATATATACATACATACACACATGCGAAGAAGCATGCATCATGTGTGTGTGTCTATATACGTACATATGCATATGCATATACATATGCTGTATCATATATTGATATCTGCATACGTACGCACGTATGTGTGTATGCGAGTAGGTGGATGAACTCACGTGTGTTTGTGCTTGGGTTGACGGATCTCGGACTCGGGACTGGGATGAGCTTCTACTAGGAAATCTCCGACCTCCTCACTGAAACACTACTAAACCCGAAAGATACGGCAAGAGCTCGAGTGCAGATACAGAGGTCGGAGTCACTGCGAGCACTACTGTACTCCCTTATATAATTAACTAAATATACAGAACAATCTAACCCCAAGCCTTCGTCTGAATGTGAAGTTGACCTGGATGAAGAACTTGATTGTGGCCGCCTTAAAGCTGTCATTTCCGCCTTTGTAGCTGCGTTTAGAACCCTAAAACCCACGTGGCTCACACCCCAACACCTTTGCCCAACCACTTGCGGGGCCTTGCTGCTGCCGGCTCGAAACAGCACAGCAGCCATTCGCCAACGGCCTCCCGTTGACCTCTCCCGTATTGGAAGCCATGGGTGGCGGTGCATCCTCTGCAGCTGGGTGCCTCGGCATTGTCCGTAGCCAGAATTCGCAAGACCAGACATCTGTTTTCGACTTACTACGGATTATAATGGTAATTTCCAGAAGAAGTTTGGGGCCTTACACTACACACTAGGGCTTCAGTAATCAGGGGTTTACATTAGCCATGTTCATCAACTTGAAAGCTTTGATCTTCCCCGGGAGGTGCGACAAGAGGATGTTTTTTAGGCGTCCTTCGTCATTCGTAGGTGCAGATAAGAAGTGTAGACTCCTATTCATTATAATAGGTAGTCATGAAGGCCCCTATATTACAGTACCCTTAGAGATCCCTTATAGTAACCCTTATAGACCATTGTAAAGGAACCCTATTCTAATTACTAAGGCCCCTATATTATAGTACCCTTATAGATCCCTTATAGTAACCCTTATAGACCATTGTAAANCATTGTAAAGGAACCCTATTCTAATTACTAAGGCCCCTATATTATAGTACCCTTATAGATCCCTTATAGTAACCCTTATAGACCATTGTAAAGGAACCCTATTCTAATTACTAAGGCCCTTATATTACAGTACCCTTATAGATCCCTTATAGTAACCCTTATAGACCATTGTAAAGGAACCCTATTCTAATTACTAAGGCCCCTATATTATAGTACCCTTATAGATCCCTTATAGTAACCCTTATAGACCATTGTAAAGGAACCCTATTCTAATTACTAAGGCCCCTATATTATAGTACCCTTATAGATCCCTTATAGTAACCCTTCTAGACCATTGCAAAGGAACCTTATTCTAATTACTAAGGCCCCTATATTATAGTACCCTTGTAGATCCCTTATAGTAACCCTTATAGACCATTGTAAAGGAACCCTATTCTAATTACTAAGGCCCCTATATTACAGTACCCNATCCCTTATAGTAACCCTTATAGACCATTGTAAAGGAACCCTATTCTAATTACTAAGGCCCCTATATTATAGTACCCTTATAGATCCCTTATAGTAACCCTTATAGACCATTGTAAAGGCACCCTATTCTAATTACTAAGGCCCCTATATTACAGTACCCTTATAGATCCCTTATAGTAACCCTTATAGACCATTGTAAAGGAACCCTATTCTAATTACTCAGGCACCTATATTATAGTACCCTTATAGATCCCTTATAGTAACCCTTATAGACCATTGTAAAGGAACCCTATTCTAATTACTAAGGCCCCTATATTATAGTACCCTTATAGATCCCTTATAGTANACCATTGTAAAGGAACCCTATTCTAATTACTAAGGCCCCTATATTATAGTACCCTTATAGATCCCTTATAGTAACCCTTATAGACCATTGTAAAGGAACCCTATTCTAATTACTAAGGCACCTATATTACAGCACCCTTATAGATCCCTTATAGACCATTGTGAAGGAACCCTATTCTAATTACTAAGGCCCCTATATTATAGTACCCTTATAGATCCCTTATAGTAACCCTTAAAGACCATTGTAAAGGAACCCTATTCTAATTACTAAGGCCCCTATATTATAGTACCCTTGTAGATCCCTTATAGTAACCCTTATAGACCATTGTAAAGGAACCCTATTCTAATTACTAAGGCCCCTATATTATAGTACCCTTGTAGATCCCTTATAGTAACCCTTATAGACCATTGTAAAGGAACCCTATTCTAATTACTAAGGCCCCTATATTACAGTACCCTTATATATCCCTTATAGTAACCCTTATAGACCATTGTAAAGGAACCCTATTCTAATTACTAAGGCCCCTATATTATAGTACCCTTATAGATCCCTTATAGTAACCCTTATAGACCATTGTAAAGGAACCCTATTCTAATTACTAAGGCCCCTATATTATAGTACCCTTATAGATCCCTTATAGTAACCCTTATAGACCATTGTAAAGGAACCCTATTCTAATTACTAACGCCCCTATATTACAGTACCCTTATAGATCCCTTATAGTAACCCTTATAGACCATTGTAAAGGAACCCTATTCTAATTACTAAGGCCGCTATATTATAGTACCCTCATAGATCCCTTATAGTAACCCTTATAGACCATTGTAAAGGAACCCTATTCTAATTACTAAGGCCCTTATATTATAGTACCCTTATAGATCCCTTATAGTAACCCTTATAGACCATTGTAAAGGAACCCTATCCTAATTCCTAAGGCCCCTATATTATAGTACTCTTATAGATCCCTTATAGTAACGGGTCAGCTCTGGGCTCCTGGCCCTCAACCTGTTCTCTCGGCGGCTGGAGCCCTCCGTTTAGGGTTTAGGGGTTTCGGGTTTAGGGGTTTAGCGTTTAGGGTTATGGGTTTAGGGGTTTAGGGGTTCAGGGTTTAGGGGTTTAGGGTTATGGGTTCTGGGTTTAGGGGTTTAGGGTTTGGGGTTTAGGGGTCTAGGGTTTGGGGGTTTAGGAGTTTAGGGTTTAGGGTCATGAGGTTAGGGCCAGGGTTTGTTCTAGAGTGGGGCTCCTCGACTCTGGCGGTTTACTAAAAACCCCGCCCTCAAAACCAGGCCTTTGGTGTACGGCCGCGCAGGACATGCTTGCATCACGCAGCCTTCCTTCCAAGTTCCCCCCATCCCAGAGATCCAACCTAAACCCGGAGTCCTAACCCCGAAACCGCCCTAAACCCGACGTCCTGAACCCATAAGAAGCTGCCCTGAACCATCTACAGGGTTCTATACAGGCTCCTATAAGGGATTATCAGTGTGTGTTCAGGGTGTATAGGGGGGGTGTATAGGGGCCTTAATAATCAGAATAGGGTCCCTGAGCCAGAGATCCACAGCCAACGCCCAACATCGCACAGAGATTCGAAGTCCTGAGGGCTCGGGTTTTTAACTTCGGGATTCGGGTTTAGGGGACTTGAATAATGGAATTGGTCCTTAGAAGGGTTCTATAAGTTTAAATGGGTTACTATAAAGGATTATGGGGGGCGGGTTTAGTACGGGGGTCTTCATATGCAGAATCGGGTTCGGGGCTCCGAAAGCGTAAACTATTTGGGTACATGGACCTTAAGCCCTGTAAAACCCTTATGGTGCGTGTATAGTCTACTAACCCTTCTGAGCCCTTAAACGAATCCTTAAAGGATCTATGAGGACCTGTATAGTGTCTCAAGTACTATAGGGGCATTAAAAATTACCTGTACTATTTTGCGTGTTCCTTATGATACTTATAGTATAATGGGCCCCCCAAACCCTATTCTAATCACTAAGGCCCCTATTTTACAGTACCCTTATAGATCCCTCATAGTAACCCTTATAGATCCGTTTAAAGGAACCCTGTTAAAAATCATTAAGGCCCCTATAGTAGAGGTTCGGCGCAGCCGCCAGCAAGATGGATGAGGCGGAGTTGAAGCAGATTGCCTCGCGGCCGAATCTCAGAGAAGCCCACACAAATAAGGGGCCTTAAGAATTAGAACGGGGTTCGCTTAAGGGTTCCTTTAAATGGGATTGCTTGGGGCTAAAGAGTGCTATGATACGATAAGCGTTCTGTATTATAGGGGCCCTCATGATTAATTAGACATGGGGTATCGTCTAAATATCATAAGGGGCCTTTAGGCTGGGTACTTTTGAGGCTTCCAATATAGAAAAGGGTTCCTTTAAACGGATCTATAAGGGTTACTATGAGGGATCTATAAGGGTACTCTAAAATAGGGGCCTTAGTGATTAGAATAGGGTTTGGGGCCCATTATATTATAATTATAATGAGGAGCCCTCATTGTAGTATAGGTAATTTTTAAGGCCCCTATATTAGATGTGCTGGCCCCTTAGGAGTGTGGAGAGCTCTGCACGACTTTCCATCCACCAGGGACCCACGATTCGAAATGAAATCTCAAGCCCGCCTCTGCCCATCAAGGCATGACCCCACTTGAAGGGGCAGGGGACTTAGTAAGTTGGTTATAGGTAGGGTAACTCAATTTAGGGCACTTATAACCCTACTTATAACCAACTTACTAAGTCCCCTGGCCCTTCAAGTAGGCCCCGAACCCGAAGGCCTAAAACCCGGAACCCTAAACTCTCAACCCTGCACCTAAAGCCCGAAGTCTGAGAATCATCTTCGACTCCTCGACCGCAAAAGGAAGAAGCCTGAAACCACAAAGGGTGTCGTATTCTGACAGCCTTAACCCAGAATCCTGAGCAAGGCTTGTTCGGGTAAGTTACGGGCAATATAAAGGGAGACTATAGTCCAAACATACATGGACTATAAGGGAATACGGCATGCATGCACTATCTCGCACGAACTATTCAGCTCCTTACACCAACGAGAGTTCTTCCAGTAATTGGCTCAGATGGCTCATCCTCACTGCCCGAGCCGATGCCTGAAGAGCACACCTTGGATGTTCCCTTGGAATCATGTTTCATTGTGGGTCAAGTTATATCTATATATGTGAACGTATGTATGTATATATATATATACATGCATGCACACGGACGATGCACACATACATGCATATGTACATGTATATATATATATATATTAATTTATTTACGCCTGTTTCTACATGCATATGTGTAAACGGAACTATATATACGCAGGTACATATACACATAAATACAACTATGTATATATA
Source organism: Symbiodinium sp. clade A Y106 (assembly GCA_003297005.1). Lineage (NCBI taxonomy): Eukaryota > Dinophyceae > Suessiales > Symbiodiniaceae > Symbiodinium > Symbiodinium sp. clade A. Next base: position 69,895 of record BGNK01002380.1, on the reverse strand, counting down.
TATATATATATTTATACACACACATCCCTTGAAATGCTGCAGCTCTGCAGGTTTCGGCCCTGGATGCTGACACTCTTCAGAAGCTGCACACAGTCGTCACACAGGTTGCCGGCCCGAAGGCCCGATGTTTTGCAGTTGCTTAGGATTGGGTTTAGGGTTTAGGGAATATGTGCAGGTGTACGAATATGTCTGTACTTATGTACTTACATAGAGCGGTCGGTCTTTTTGCAAGTCTTTGTTAAAAGAAGTTTTTATCAACTAAACTCATGTACCAGCAGACGGATCGAGTTTCCGCTAGTTGCTTTGCTCGCTTGTAGTGCTGGTCATTCGTTTAGGCTTTAGGTCGACTGGTTACTCTGGGTGGGGCCCGTGTGGGTAAACCGTCTAGGGTTTCAGGTGTCAGGGTTTAGGGTATACCGTACACCCTGACGCCTAGACAAGAAAACAAAACGAAACCCTAAAACCCTTAAATCCTAAACCCTTAAACCCTAAACCCCCAAAGACCCCAAATCCTCAGCCCTGAACCCTAAATCCTAAGCCCTAAACCCCCTAACCCCTAAACCCCTAAACCCTAAACCCCTAATCCCAAACCCCTATGAAACCCTAAGCCGCACCGAAGCGCAGTCCGGCCAATGAGGACGCAGGGGCGGCCCATGGAGGCAACTTCAAGCAGGCCTAGGGTTTTGGGTTTAGGGGTTTAGGGTTTAGGGGTTCAGGGTTTTGAAGTATAGGGTTTAGAGTTTAAGGGTTTAGGGTTTAAGGCACTAATAGACAGGGCTTATTGTTTAGGGTTTAGGCGGTTAGGGGTTTGGGGGGGTTAGGGGTTAGGGGTTTAGGGGTTTAGGGGTTAGGGTTTTGGGGTTAGGGGTTTAGGGGTTTGGGGTTTAGGGGTTCAGGGTTTAGGGGTTTGGGGTGGGGACTAATAAACACTTACTAGCCGTGTAGGCAACCTTCAACCTTTTGGGGTTCATATACCCCTACCATATTTAGAAAAGGTTACCCAAAATTTCTGGCGATTCCCATACAACCCATGTCTAATTAATTCAGAAATGACGGAAGACGCTCCTATTTGTCAAGGCCACTATATTAGGAATCTGGCCACTGATAGTACTGTGCTTCCCCAGAGGCTCCATGTTCCCGGAACTTAGGCCTTAAAGTACCCATATAGGGGGCCCTTTAAGGCCTAAGTACCTACTATATGGGTACATGGAGCCTTAGGGTTCAGGGCTCTGGAAGACGCGTTTTCAGCTTTCTGTCCAGAAGACGTTTGGCTTTCCCGGCAGGCTTTGTGTTTTGAAGGGGTTTCGATTTATTTTAGAGGGTACTACTATAGGGCCAATAATTACCTATTATTTTTTGGGGGTTCCTTATTATAAGTATAGTATGCCTTTTAAGATTTGATACGGGTTAGGGTTTGCGGTCGGAGTCGGGGCGCAGGCTCGGCCAAACGGCCCTAATGCAGACCCCTGATTCCTAAACCCCATTTCCTGAACCCTAAACCCCTAAACCCCTAAATTCTCGATGATGCTTCCAAAACGAGGAGGAACTGTAGGTGTCCACATTAATTAATCAGTCAACAAACCAAACCCTACGGGCCCTTGTACCCAAATAGCATATACTTTGGCCTTAATTACCCTAAGGCTCCATGCACCCATATAGTATATACTTTATAGGGACCCCTTTAAGGCCTAAGGGCCTAAGTATCTACTATAAAGCTACATGGAGCCTTTGGGTTAAAGTAGTTTCTATACAGGTATGTTGGGGCCAGGGTATATACTAGTTGGGTACATGGACCCTTAGGGAAATGGAACCCCCCAATAAAACTCCAAGTCGTAAGCCCTAAACCCCGAACCCCAAAGTCCCCCTGAGCTTTAGACCCTTAAACCCCTAAACCCCGAAACCCTAACCCAAAGGGTCCCAGGTACTGTTATGGGGGATACTTCTTCAAATAATACTAATAATAATAATTCCGAACCCTGCATTCTACTATGTAGGTACTTTGGACCCTTTGGTCAAGTACGCTCAGCTTATCGTTTGCAAAAGGCCTCCGACATGAAACGGGGCATCTTCGCCTGGAACTCCGATATTGCGTATGAGGCTCTGCAGGCATCCACGCAAGGGGCTTGAATCAACACCCTAAACCTTAAGCCTTATATGTATATATACTTATATAGTTTCGAAATCTCTCTATATATATATATATGCATATATGTGTATATGTATATATGTATAAGTACTGTTCAACACACGTGACTAAAACAAAACAAAACCTTTTAAACCTCACTGAAGCTTTCGCGGTTCAGAGGGATGCGTTTGTAATTCATGAGCCAAGAACAGAGCCTAGCAATGTGGGAGGGGGGGTAGTCCTTATGCACAAAAATGATGCCCTGAACATTGAACCGTGAACCTCTACATGCATGCAAGCTTACTAGTAGATGAGGTAATTAATCTCTAACCTTTTTTCAGGGGTTACTATAACCCCTTTATAATCCCGAAGGTTAACCTGTAAGTCCCCTACAAGTTAGTCAGGGCTTAGGCTTTCGTGGATATGTTTGCCTGCGGAATTCAAAGATGACCCTGGACCCTGATAGGTAATTATTAGCACGGTATTTGCGATTACGATAATTATTTCTGGGTCTCCCTGTGGGCTCTTTTTACCTTTTGCAGTCCTAAGCTCTTTGTACGGATACCCAATACCGAAAAGGGATCCCTTTTTATTACTAGGTTACTGAGGATCCTAGATTTGGGAGTTTCCGAAAATAGGGGACCCCAATATAGTAGCCTACATAGTAGGGCTATTATAAGGACCCCAACATAAGGTACCCCTGATTTTCGGAAACTCCCATTTGGGACTTGTAACCTCAGGAATGACTTCCCATGCACCCGAACCCGAGAGACTTCCTGGCAGGGTTTAGGATTAAGGGTCCGCCAAAACGGGAGATGACGTGAATCTGACGGTCAAAAACGGAGATGACGTGAACTTCATCTGTTCCTCAGCTCTGATCCCCATTGCAGGTTGCTTTTGTGTTTGTTGAGTTTTCAGGGGGGTTCTTGGGAGTTTGGGTTCGTGGATTTCGGGTTACTTGACATAGATTCTTGGGTTTTGTTTGAGGATTGCACATTCAGTCAAACTTTTGCAGATGCGTACATACCGACCCATCAAATCCTTTGCTGTGAAGCTTCATATATCCAAGGTTTTCACCTTTGGGTCCCTGACCGTATAGGATTCTATTGTCAGGGTCCCATTGCGTTGTTCTGTGGCAGGCTTGGGGCAAAGCCTGAACTCGAAACCCAACATCCTCAACTGGCCCTAAACCTTGAATGGAGTGTGCAGGAGATTGACCTTGGTGGCAAGATGCCCATGGGCATCACGGGAAAGCGGCTTGCCATTGCCATCGGTATTGCAGTTCGGTTTAGGTTTACCGGTTGATTATGTTCTTGCGGTAACGTTCAGCACGGTTGGGTCTGGGACACCCCTCGCTCAACCGCTCCGCTCCGCGCTTCATCCCACCATCCAAAACCCACACCAACTTCCAGTGCTCCATCCGGAGGCAAAACGGGGGAGGGAGGGAGAAGGAGGGGTACGGAGGGCGAGAGGGGGGAGGGGGAGGGATCGGGCACGTGGCCTGCAGCTTGCCGTGTCTGCGCTTTGATGCTGCAAGCAGCTGAAACCCGAAACCCGAAACCCTAAACCCTAAACCCAAGCCCAAATCCCTAAACGATGCAGGTACCTTCTGCTCGATGAAGTCTTCAAAGGCGCGAACACCGTGGACAAAAACCGTGCTTGGAGGGGTTTGCAAAGGGGGTGCGAGTATTGGTGTCAGGGTGTGCATGAAGATGTATGCGGGCATATGTATAAGTACATAAACATATATATATATATATATATCTATGTATTTTATTTGCGTTGAAATGTGTATGTATATATATATACATACATATTTACACATACAGCCACCATACCGTACCATACCATGCCATACCATACCGCAACATTCCGTGCCGTGCCGTGCCATGCCATCACATTTGCCATCCATACCATAACATGCCCATAACATGCCATACAATTGCAGACCATATACCATCCCATCCCATCCTGTCTTCAGGGTTCGTTTCAAGCGACATCCCGATGTTCAGAGTTTAGGTTCATGATTCCTGCTGGTGAGTGGTACTTTTTGCCGCTTGCGTGCGAGGAGAGGATGCGGAGAAGTGGCAAATGACGCTCGCTCTGAATTTAATTTCTCGCAACTGCACAGATGCTGCTGCCAAGCAACCTGCTCGAAACCCTAAACTTGGAAACAGACGATGCTGATTCTGACCCGCTGGCTTGATTTGCTGAGCACTCTGCGCATATGTGCAGAGCACAGCTGAGATGTTGAGCCGAAAGCCTCCATGCAAGACAATTTCAATCCTAAGCCTTGCAAACTGTAGCCTTTGAAGCCGCGGGCCTTGTGATAACACCTATACCCTAAGCCCCTACACCCCTAAGCCCTAACCCCAAACCCCTAAACTCTAAACCCTCTGCACCTGCAGACCTCCCAGTCGGCTGGAAGGAATCCTTATGATAGGCAATTCGGTTCCCACAGACCAGGCCGCTGCCCAAACCGGCATGCGGTTTAGGTTTTAACTCGTTGTCTGCATTCGTTAACTAGAAAAGGAACCCTAAACCCTAAACCCTAAGGTCCAACAGGTTTCTGTAGGCCCGGCATTCAAGCTTATGAATCACTGTGGAGGTCGTGCAACGCCGAGTCACATCATATCTATGACAGCAATAGGGTTTAGGGTTTAGGGTTTACTACGAAGTTCAAGACCTGCAGAAATGCCCCTGATGACGCCACAGGGCCCAATTCCTAGTTGCAGTCTGCACGGAGCCTCTTGGCACAGCAATCTGCAGAATATGCGAACCCGACACCCTGAGGCGTCAAACCCTAAACCCTATAAGCCCTAAGCCATAACCTTAAACAAGCTCATGGCAATTAGCCATGCACCTACAACTCAGCCCTGAACCATACAACCAACCTAAACCCTAAACCCAAAACCCTAAACCCTACCCTAACCCCAAGGATGATCAAGAAGTGCGCATGCCTGTTCTTCGACGACCAGGCTAGCAAATCAGTGGTTCTTAGGGGCGGGGCAGGTGACCTCTAACCTTTTGGGGCTTAAGATGGCTTAAGTTCTGCGCAGGTGACCCTCAACCGCATGCATAACATAAAGTCCCACCATACCGTTCAGAGCTTCACTGCCCGGTGACTTTGGGCATTTCAGGGGTTTAGGGGTTGGGGTTTAGTGCTTAGGCTTCAGGTGTTTGAGTTTGGGGCTCAGCGCTTCGGGCTCAGGCCTTTGATGTTTTCAGGCTTGAGTATGCATGGTTTTGGTCGTTTATTTGGTCCTGTTTTCGGTGCTCGCAGAGTGAGGGCTCCGGAATACTGCTTGACATTTGTCCACCCAGACTCCGAGCGACTCCCTGAAACCTGAACACAAAGCCGTTACCAGACACGGTGTAGGCTATAAGGCTTTGGGTTTACATACCCTAAGGCTCCATGCACCCATTTCGCAAGTATATACTTAGGCCTTAAAGTACCTATATAGGGACCCCTGTAAGTATCTACTATAAAGCCACATGGAGCCTTTGGGATACAGCGTTTAGGGGTTTAGCGTTTAGGGTAAGTAATAGCAGGCAGGGGCCCGGCTCAAAGTACAATCGCGGTTTAGGGTTTAGGGTTTAGAGTTTAGGGTTTAGAGTTTAGGGTTTAGGGTTTAGGGTTTAGAGTTTAGAGTTTAGGGTTTAGGGTTTAGGGTTAAGGGGTGTCTGTGCATCTTGCTGCTTGTATGTGCCATTAGCATGCTGCATACCTTATACGCGTACTTGCATCTCTATGCTAGTTCTGCGCTGTATCTATATAAATGTGTATATATATATATACCTATGCACATATGTACACGGTGTAAATATGTGTGTATGTATGTATGTATGTATGTATGTATGTATGTATGTATGTATGTGTGCACGTAGGTAGGTAGGTATGTAGGTATGTATGTGGATACACGATATCTATATATATATATATACACATACATACATACATATTCCATACACATATATATATATATATATATATATATATGTATATATATGTATATAAATAGGCATGCATGTCTGTCTGTACGTATATATATATATATATATATATATATATGCGAGAGGGAGAGGGCTTCAAGCCATGGTTTATGAATTACACAACTACTCAGCCGTCGATCTTATCAGCCCCAAACCCTCAACCCCAAACATGTCTGCTTCTTCAGTGCGACGCTGACGTGCCGTACGATCCCCCGGCAGCGGCTAAGGCCTCCCGCCCAAGAATAGTAAGTCAGGATAAAGTATAAAGAGCTTGTGGCTTAGGGGTTTAAGAGTTCAGGGTTTTGGAGATAATGGTTTCACGCTTGGGGCTTAGAGGGCTCAGGGTATAGGATGTACAGATTTAGGATGATTTAGGCTTTGGGGATAAGTCTCGGTGCAGTAAGGGTTTTGTAGGGCTATCGGCCCCAGCCCCAGTGCCAGTTCCAGCCCCAGCCCCAGCCCAAGCCGAAGCCCCAGCCCAGAGTGTAGGGACGGCCTTCTCAGGAGTTGTTCCTAGATTATTGGCTGATTGCCCTAAACCCTAAACCCGAAAGCTGAGATTCCTCGAGAGTTGCTGGGGAATGTGCAGGGATCCAAATTGTCAGCTCGAAGCCCGGCTTCTAGGATCTACAGAGTAGTCGTTCCGATTTGGGTTTAGTGTATCCGGGTTTAAGGGGTTTAGGGGTTTAGAGTGTAGGTTTACGGGTTCTAGAGTTTAGTTGTGTAGGGTTTAGGGTTTTCCACTAGTGTTTACGGTTTAGTAGCCGTCATATGCAATGCCTGGGGTTGACGTGCGGTCTGGTCGCCAGGAGCATGCCGTGTACCTGTGGAGCGCCGAGCAGTTGGACAAGTTCCTCGAAGCGAATGGCATCGCTCCAAAGGGAAAGACACTTGGACATGCATTCTGGCAAGGGGAAACCGGAAAGGGAAAGAGAGGGGAAAGACAGGTAAAGAGAGAGAAACAAACAACAACGAGATGGGTTGGTATTTCTGTATATATATATATATAGTTTAGCTCGACAGAAGGAAGGAAGAAGGAAAGGAGTTTGTGATGGCAGGTTGCAAGCTGCTGGCCGTGGAAGCACTATGTGAGTATGGGATTTCATGCTAGAGCTATGGGAAGCTGTTTGTGTCTGCTAGTAACTATTCATGCAGAGATCCTGATTCAATCTCTAAGCCCACAGGCTAAAGCATAGCAGAGAGAACCAGAACTCTGCAGACTGTTCGTGGACAAGAAGCATGCATGCAGTGGTCATGGCCGAGACGTTCGGAAGTGTCTACCCTGGGTTTTCTCCGTCTTGCACATGCAAGTTGTTTTTGCTTCTCTGTGCAGGCACTTTCTGCTTTAAAGTCCTTAAGCTCTAATCATCCCAAAAAATCCCTAAACCCCAATCCCTAAGCTTTAAACCCCCTCTCCAAAGGCTTGCTCTTGAAGAGTTCTCTGTGTGCCTCTTCAAACGTCATCGGAGGCGTCTTTTGGTGCCACACAGACACAGATCAAACAGTTGTTTGTGAAATTGCTCGCCCCTTGCCTTGTTACAACACCCAATTGCTACAAATTCATACCATTTGTAGATGTTCGGCTCTAGAGTGTGTCCTTGTTGTGTGTTTGGAGCTTCAGGGGCAATGGGCATTCCCAAGATGTTGCCCCGGGGGGTTCGTGCAGCTGTGGTGCGCTGCCAAACAAGAAGGATGATCGTAATGTAGGGGCCGAAATAATTACCTACACTATTTTGGGGGTTCCTGATTATAATTATAGTATAATGGGCCCCAAAACCCCATTCTAATTATTAAGGCCCCTACATAGTACTTCTTGCTGGAGCATGCCAGAGTCGATGCGCAGGATAAACCATAGACCTAGACCTGCTAAGCCCTACGATTTTGTCGGCCCCTAATGTGGATGCATAGGGACCCTACAAAATAGTAGGGCTTGGTAGGTTAAGGGAGCAGTCAACGAATCCGAACACAGGAACCCGAGACCCCTAAGGCCTGGAGCGCCAGTGGGCGCCTTGCAACGGCCATCGTTCCCAGACCTTCCAAAATCCCTTAATTAAGGAATATACCTATTAAATCATATTAGGGATCCTATTATAATTTAAGGTATATTCCTTAATTTAAGGAATATACCTTAAATTATATTCCTTAATTAAGGGATTTTGGAAGGTCTGGGTTGAGTAGCCCAACAATCCCCAGGTTCCTGAGGAGCAACCCTTTGGCCCTTCTACTTTCGGGGACCCCTGATAATTAAAAACAGGGAATAGTAGGAAAAAGGGTACCTATCATAAAGGGGTTTAGGGTTTAAAAAGGGTACCTATCATAAAGGGGTTTAGGGTTTAGGGTTTAGTAGGAAAAAGGGTACCTATCATAAAGGGGTTTAGGGTTTAAAAAGGGTACCTATCATAAAGGGGTTTAGGGTTTAGGGTTTAGTAGGAAAAAGGGTACCTATCATAAAGGGGTTTAGGGTTTAGGGTTTAGTAGGGAAAAAAGGGTACCTATCATAAAGGGGTTTAGGGTTTAGGGTTTAGTAGGAAAAAGGGTAGGCTACTGAGGAAGCTGGATCCAATAGGTTCTGAACCATGTTCTAGAGCCGACCCCTCTCAGGAGCGGCAAGGATCTGATCAAGAACACCGTGCGGTGCTTACTTTTTGGTATAGTTGCGGAGCACGTGGGTCGAAAGTCCACATGTGCATTTCAGCTCTCCCGCAATTCAGACCACCTTGTCCAACGAGTCCTGGGTGAAAGAGTTTGGAGAGAACGGGGAGAAGGCACCTACCTCGTCGAGTCGGACGTCCACCCTCCTTCCCTACTATAGGGGCCTAAATAATAATTACCCTTATACATTTTGGGGGGTTCCTCAGTAAAAATTATGGCATAATGGGCCCGCGACCCTAGTCTAGTTTTTAAGGCTCCTACATTATAGGTTGCGTTATATGTATGTCCACGTATGATATGCTTACATACATCTTGAGTACTGCCCTCATACAGGAACAGTCTATAATAAGGGTACTATGAAGGGCCTTACATATCTCTATTGTGTAATGTTATTCAACTGCTACTGACAGAGTGGGGGCAGCATCCAACACGCATATATAAAATTGTCTGGACTGACAAGAATGAACCCTAATGGCATATACTCTGGCCCCAAAGTACCGCTTTTGGGACTACTTTTAGGCCAAAGTATATACCGCTTGGTATATGGACCCTTACACCCTAAACCCTAAAGCCCTTATGGTGGCCTTAGAAAAAGTGGAAGTTCTTGACTGCAAGAATTCCATGTCCCGATTCCTCTAACATCTATTGATCTGATCTTACTTAGTAAACCCTAAACCCAAAACCCCAAACCCTTAGGCTAGTGGTTTCATCCCCAAGCCCCGTAACGCTTGAGGCAAATATTCGTGGGCCCTGTGATTTGGGGTTCAGGAAATTGGGATTTATGGCTTAGGGTTACGTTATGGGGCTTCATTTGTTCGAGATTAAGGAAGAGTTGTGCCTCAAAATTAGAACCCTGAATCTTGGCACCCTTATGAACTATTCCAGAAGAGACCTCCAACTGTCAAACAAAACCCCAGTGTCGACCTCCCAATCCCAAGCTTGGGAGCCTGGGTTTAGGTCCTAATGTAGGAACCTGACTAAGAAACCCTGGTCCTATAACCCCCCCAACAAGTAGTAGGATTCATACAAGGAACCCCAATAAAGGCCCAAGGTTTCTTAATCAATCAGGTTCCTACATGATCCAGGTCTTGATAGCCTGACACAGTTGAACTCTGGGTTCCTGAGTGGTACCCTTTTGCCCTTGTTTGTTTTAGGGGCCCCTTATTAAAGCCGAACAGTAGGGAAAAAAGGGGTTAGTATAAAGGGGCTACTCAGGAACCTAGATTTCTAGATCCGTACTGTATGTGCAGGCTGTAGCTTGCATGCCCTGTCTCTCCTCAACTTCCCTAAGCCCTACACCCTAAACATCTCTAAAGATAGCGGTGAGAAAAGGAGCTCATAAAACAAAGGAAATATCCTTGCAACTTAAGACAGAGCCTACAACTTGAGTGCAAATGATCGGTTAATGTTGCCCAAGATGCCCAAGGTTTCACAGCTGAACTGCATGCACGCTTAGAATGCCCTTATAGAGCGTTTAGGTATGGTTTCGGGCTAAAGTCAGGGTATGTAATATAGGTGTCTGAATGATTACCCATAATAATATTTCTCAGAGTTCCTTAGTACTGATACTTGGAGGTTCACGGGTAGTTATAAGTAGGGTTATAAGTCCCCTAATATGGGTTATGAGTATAGTTATCCTACTTATGACCCTACTTATAACTACCCATGAACCTCCAAGTATACTGTGATATGCCCCAACGCTCTATTCCAATTAGTGCGGTCCCTATCTTTTTGCGTAGATTATCGTGCATATTCCTAAACCCTAAGGGTCCATGTACCTAAATAGTATATACATTGGCCTTGAAGTACTCCCTATATGGGTACATTGGGCCCAAAGTATATACTATTTGGGTACATGGACCCTTGGGGAAAGCCTGGCAGGTCCAAAAGATGATGATGGACGAGGCGTCGAAGTTCATGAAGGCCGCAGCATTTGGTGTTGATAAGGGTCTGCGGGTATACGGGTTTTGTCTGGGTCTTAAGAGAATTTGCATGGTTACATTCTTCATTGCAAGGTTGTTGCATTCGGTGCATAATTAGAGCCTGAGCTCGGTGGTCTGTCTAGTGCGTAGATGTGTGAGATGATGGATGTTCTTGCAATGAAGGTTTGTTTGGAAAGGGTTGATGTGTGAGGTCTCGTGCACAGGCCATGTTCGTCGTGGTCTCAATGTGCTGCATCTGGATTTATTCAGTCCTAAAATGAAAACAGCTTGAATGCCCCCGTGTGCAGTTTGTGCTTCTGCGTAGGTACATGGATCTTTGTGCGTGTGTGTGTGTGTCTCTGTGTGTGTGTGTGTGTTTGTGTGTGTGTGCGTGCGCGCGCGGGGTGCGCGAATCGCACGTGTGCGTGTACATGCATGCATGTACATGCGCTCAAGTCATTTGGGATTGCATAATCACCCCGTGCTGTTAAGTTTAGTCTTGACATGTCCGTGTTCGGTCTTGATGGGTTTCCGTGGAAAAACGATAAGACGAAAGTAAAACGATAACGCATTTTTCGTGGTAAAACGATAAGACGAAAATAAAACGATAACAACATTCAGGGATAAGGATTTTTATACGGGGTCATTATACAACCCCGTTTGACTTCGCCAAGGAGGGCAAATGCGGACACCTTGGATCCATACATAGGCATGAGAATGTCTCAGATGTTTCAGTCCACCTGAGCTTGGAGGCGGTGGCGAAGGATTTCCCTGACATCGAAGAATGAACTGCCTCAGAAGCCTGCCCACAAGATAAGCTCTAAACCCTAATCCCTAAACCCTAAACCCTAAAACCTTAATCCCTAAACCCTAAACCCCTAATCCCTAAACCCTAAACCCTAAACCCCTAATCCCTAAGTACAAACCCCAAGCCCACAGGCTAAGTCCCAGAGCCCGAAACCTCAAACCCCAACGTTTCTGAATTCGCATCCTCACCCAGAGGCTCCATAGTAGTTCCTTTTTGGTTTTCATCTTCAGAAGCCTATAAGGTAAATTAAGGTAATCCAAAATTTGTTTTGTTCCTTTTTGGGTTTCATCTTTAGTAAAGATAAATTTAGAAGCCTATAAGGTAATCCAAAAAAGGAACTACTATGGAGCCGCTGGGCAAGGGCATCTGATGGGCGAGGCAGACCGATAAAGTCGGACCAGAGAGAACTACGTCAGACCCGGGGGTTTAGGGTTTAGGGCCTTTAGGGTTTAGGGTTTAGGGCCTTTAGGGTTTAGGGCCTTTAGGGTTTAGGGTTTAGTGGCTAGGGTTTAGAGTTTAGGGTTTAGGGGCTAGGGTTTAGGGTTTTAGGGCCATAGGATTTGGGGTTTGGGGCTAGGGGTTTTAGGGTTTAGGGTTGAGTTGGGGACATCCTTCGCAGACAAAGCCAGTGGCAACAGTATGTCCCCATGGTTTGTCGCGAAAAGAAGGACCGATCATCCTACTACTACCAACACCAGGCTCGGAGTAGCAACAAGTATTCATACAAGCAGCAGCAGCAGCAGCAGCAGCCACTAGCAATAGCTGCTATCATCGTCGTCTCGAGGGTCAGAATGACGGCAGTCGGAAGTAAGCACTTGTGCGGCTGAGCACTTTTCTCCACTATGCTAGAGACTGCTCCAAAAAGACATACTCAAGCACCGGTGCACCAGGCTTCCTCAGAGGGATCTTAAGCCCTAAACCCGGAACGCGGAATTCGGGAGTCTGGAGGTGGTTGCGTTTTCACTAATGTCGCGTGAGCTTTGCTGGGCCCGACCAAGTAGCTGCAGGACCGTCCCGATCAATTTAAAAGGCTTAATTACCTGCCAATTAGAATTAGTTGTTTTGTTTTCGTTTGGGCCAAGCGGGGATGTAACTCTCAGGAATGATATTTCTGCAACTGTTAGCAGCTTCTTTCGAGATTACATTGAATGTTCGGCAGGTTTTCAGACAACTTGCAGTCATGTTCCTTCGGATTCTTCGGTTGGGCCCTAGGCCGCGATCTTCTGTGCAGGCTTCCCAGCATGGAGGTGGCGAGCTTTTAAAAAGCCGCCCCTCAGGCATCCGCTTTTGGGAGAACATGTCGGCTGCAGGCACAAAAGATGCGACGATCGTTGGCTGTGACATCAGAATGCCACGAACATCATTACCTTAGACCCTAAACCCAAAAATCACCCTTTAAACCCAAACTACGCCCGAAACCCTTGATTTTAAACCCTAGACCCGAAACTTCCAAGCCTAAACCCTGAACCCGAACTCCAAACCCTCAACGTCACAAAGCGGCTCCGTGCCCAGGCGAGCACAAAGTTGGCGAAGCCAACAACATCCTCGAGTCCGGGAGGCCCAAGCTGCTCTGGCCCTAAGGGTCCAAGTACCTAATAATCATATACTCTCCTAAATATTGAGCTAGATAACTACTATCCTAAACCCGAGTACCTAATTATTGGGTCCTTTGGACCCTTAGGGTGGGGCTTCAGTAGCCAAGAGCTTTGTCAGGGCTTTAGAGCATTAAGGTACTAAGGGTTTAGGATTCAGGGTTTAGGGTTTAGTAAAGGGGTTTAGGGTTTTAGGCTTTTAGGGGTATTGGCGTTTAGGGCCTGCGTGGGCCTTAACTAGAATACTTGGAGGTTTACAAGTGGAGTGAAAAGTCCCCCCATATAGACTATAACCATAGTTAGCTTAGGTTTAGGGTGTAGGGTACAAGGTGCACACAGGGTCTATCACGGTTTGGAGGCTAAGGTTTGGGGTTGATAGAGGAGGTGGGGTTGCAAGAATTTAAGGCCTTTGGGGGTTTTCGGTGAGCGAGTTTGTTCTGGGCCTCGAGTTGGGGGGTGTGCAACCTTTGAATATTGTAAGGTATGCAGTTAGGCTGACCAATACTTCACCAAAGCATCGTTCTAATTCCATGAGCATGGCATAGCCCTAAGGGTCCAAGTACCTAATAATCATATACTCTCCTAAATATTGAGCTAGATAACTACTATCCTAAACCCGAGTACCTAATTATTGGGTCCTTTGGACCCTTAGGGTAATAGGGAAGCCTGATGACTGAGTTGTGTCATTCCTTATTAGGCGTCCTCTCTATGATTGCACGATAATATATCGCAAACTCTAGTCGAATATCAAGGTGCCTATATTCAACTCATTTTTCTGGTGGTGCCATTTCGATGGCTTATCCACGGCGGGGCTATTGGTGTAAACGGTTTGCAGGGGCTTGGTCTTGAGGCTGCGTAGACTCGACTATACCGCGATACCTTACTCCAAGTCTTGAGGTCTCTGTATGAAGCTCCATGAGAACCCATGTAGCAATATTCAATAGCCCTAATGCCCTCCCTAAAATCTAGACCCTAAACTCTAAACTCTAGACTCTGAACTCTAAACCCTGAACCCTAAACCTGAACATAATTCAGCGATAGCAGGCCGGTGGTGGACAGCCGCGAGATGCGGTCACTTCGCTCTGATTCGAAGCAGGGAAGACTTCCCAGGTATTCCCGGGAGGTTGAAAACACGGTTTAGGGTTCAGGGTTTGGTCTACGTTTTGAAGGGTATAAGGAGATCATGAGAAGACCTTTAGGGCTAAGGTAGGGTTTAAAGTTTAGGTTATAGGCCTGCAGGTGTCGAGCTCCAGGAGCTCAGTTTCACGATTTGGGTGTTGAAGTTCCGATTTTGAGGAATTGACTCGATGCTTAGCCGCAGAACACTAATGGCCTGGCCGCGGTCCGTGTTAAGAATACCGGGATAGGCTGTCCTCACAGTCGGTTCAACCAGGATACTTAAGGGATCAGTGGGCTTCGTAAGTAGGGTTGGGAGCAAGGCAGCTATAAGTACGAGAGCTTATAATAACCCCAACCGCGCTACTTCTCACCTGACTTTCTCCAAGTATGGTCTACATGGTATTTGCTCCGGTTTGGATCAGGGTTGCGGGTTTTCGGTAGGTAGATGTCAGTTTCTACGAACTTGCCCACCCCGTAACTCCCAATTCCAGTTGGAAGTAAGTCACCTACAGCTCACCTTGCACTCGTTATCTATAGCTCAAGTTCGAGAAGCTTAAACTAGGGTTTCGGGTTTAGGGACAGTTTCTGCTTTTACATGTCAAGGCCCATGCCAACCTTGAAGCCCTATAGGAGCCCCGAAACTGAAACCCTAAATCCCGACCTACCAGACCCTGATGTAATTTAACTTCTTATAACCGGAACTCCAAACCCAAACATCCAACACCCGGAGCTTTCCCTTAACTTGCTTGTTGTTCCACCTCCGCTGACAGCAGTTTAGAATCAGAAGGAGGTTACCAAACTAGAGTTAAGCCAACTAATGTGAGAACAGCCCTCAGGTGCAGTGCCAAGGCAAGTCGTTATTACCAACTCCAATGAACTCTAAAACCTACCCCCTGCGCCTAACAAGCCAAGGCAAGTCGTGGATGCGGACTCAAACAATTGGGCCGCGAAGCAGACATTCGACTCCCGGGAAAAGTCGGGAGCGCGACACGTCCGGAGCCTGGATTTGACGGTCTACGGGCATAGGATACATAAGCAATCATAAGCATGAGCGTTCTCCACACTGTCAAGAGTTGTTTTGATAAGCATGAGGTCCGGCTTCCTTTGCTTCGCTATGAGAGTTTGCATCTAGAACAGCTTGATCTGCGTTTTAGGATGATGGAGGGCTTGTTTCGGCAGTCACACTTTCAATTTCACTGGCAATCACCCAGTCATCCTCACTTGCATCAACGCGGCTTGGTAGGGAGATTGCAGCTGATCCTTTCCTGAACATGAAGCAATGCTTGTGGCAATTTGCTGACCGGCGGCTTAGATGGCATGCCACAGCAAGTGTTCCCAAGCCCGGGAAAACTCAAACTGCTCAAGGCTTCAGGGCCGTGGCACACTAATGTTGACTTCCTGTTGATACGCCCAAACCCTAAACCCTAAACCACTTGATTTCAGGCCCCAGCCGGGTTCGTTGATTATTGAGGGGGGCGTCACGAAATGGCCTCAAGTGTTCTTTTAGGAACCATGGACGGGATTGAGTTTCGGGGATGGCGTGTTATCATTGAAGGGGGTTATTAATAGGAACTCAACATTACGGCAAAATTGGAATCAGCAGTCTCTTTGTGAGCCTCTCCCCCAAAACGGAGAAGCAAGCTCGAATTGCAGAAGCATACGCGCAGACCCTAAATGCCACAATCCTCCGTACGCACTGGACCCAGGCCTAGGACCCAGTACTCGTGCATTCACGCAGACTTCAAGCTTGAAGCCAGATGTTCGGGTAGCGTTATACACTGACCTCATAGTTTGTGTCCGAACTGGACAAGATGTTAAGGCACATTGATGTGTATAAGCATATGCGTATAACAGACCCAGCTAACAAACACATCAGGATGCTGGGATGATGTGTTTCCAAACAGGACTAGATGTGGGAAGGTTATGTGTCTGAATAGCCTGACTCACTAATCACTAATCTGTATTTGTGTATCCCCTTGCGGTCCCTAAACAGTATACTGTTAAAATATTGAGGGGTGTGTAGAATGCAAGGCCTGTTTTGTTTTAGTTGTGTAGGGGTCCTTGATCGTGAGGGGCCAACTCGTAACTCTGCCTGCCTGGCCTATACAGAACAGGGCGCCGGGTTTTTTGAATCACTGAAGTTCAAACGTTATGCCTCGGAACCTAAGCCCTAAACCCTAAACCGAGGTTATCAGATAATGCGCTTCATCTTGGTCTACGTCACCGAGACTTTCTACATCCTCTGAGACCCCGGATCCGGCAGCACTGCTTCAGAAGCCTCTCTACGAGATGGATACTTCTGTTCTGCGTTTCCCTGGGCCCCTAGAAACCCAAAGCCCTCGAACTGAAGTGTTCCGTGGCCCTGAACCCCTCAGCTCTAAAGCGTAGGTGGATAGGTGGATGCTCTCGGCTTGTGCTCTTGCGCCGTGCTTTGCCATAGCCTTGCCAGGATCTCAAGCTCCGTGCGTTGGCGGGTCATCAAAACAAAGATGCTATAAATTGGATACTACCCCCACCCCTACAACAGTCTGTATTAGGGGTCATATTAAGGGCTCTATAATATGCGTCTATATATATATATGATATGTTCACATTATAAAGTTATCTAGCTGTTACAGAGTGGGGCAGTACCGAAGCTGTGGGTTCATGCTAGAGTCTTATATGGCATACACTGCCCCCTCAAGGGGATTCGGCCCTGCCTTGTCTTGGGGGGCTTAGACTATGGGAGCTATGGTATGTTCCTGAAATAACCATGGGTAATGAAGACTTGTGTCTGTCCACCGTATTGAGAGAGTGTATGTAGGGCCCATAGGCATCTAGAATCTAGATACTTAGGTGCTTCGACTCGCGGGAGAAGTTAATCGTGGGGCCGCACGTATTGTTCATGCCCGAGATCTCTGAAACATGCGGGCTTCCTTACAATTGCGGGGTTCACATTGGGGTTCAGTGTGAAGCCATTGTGAGCAAAGCAACATGAAAATCATTTGATGATAGCGAGGCTTAGTACCGTGGTGGCGTCTGAGCTTTGTAAGCATGTACGTGCACAGGCTTTTTCTTGAGCAGTCATCATGTGACAGTTTTCTGGGTCGAGCCATCTACATGGGAGTCGAAGTTACTTGGCCATGAGTCATGAGGTGAAAGGCTATACGCGGCAGGTCGGCATGGATAGGGCGTGTGAGACTATATTATGTGGATTTATGTGGTTGGGAGTTGCTGTTTGAAGATATGCTGTACGGTCTGCCAAAGCGGTTTAGTGTAAGGAACTTATCAGACATGTGGCAGCACCAAAGGTTGATGAAGCTACCCAGCTGGCTCCACAACCCTGTGATATTCAAGCATTCAACCTCAACACCTGCAGCTAAAGTTGAGGATGCCACAGAACCCCGGACCCTGAACAAGCACCAGTCCCCCAAAGCCCTTATAAATTCCTGATCCCAAACCATAAACAATAAGTAAGCACGCACATGCACACGTATACATCTACATATACATACATATATATATATATATACATACACAAGTAATTACGTATATATGTATGTAGATATGTAGGCATGTATGTATGTTTGCTTGTGCTTGCATGCATGCATGCATGCATGCATGCATGCATGCATGTATGTATGTATGTATGTATGTATATGTGTATATATGTGTATAAAAACACATATTTGCATTGCGATTGCATACGCATATATTTATGTTTGTGTAGGTTGATGAAAAGTACTAGCTGCACAAGTGGCACCCTTCAATCTCCGAAGATCCTACCCGAAGGGACAGAGAAGACATAACGCCACCAAGTTCAAGACATTGTAGTCCATCCCAGTGCATTGCAGCACATTCGATGACAGTACATTCCATGACATTACATTGCTACATATAATACATACATACTTACATAATTGCATAGATGCATGCATACCGACAGACAGGCATACATGCATCGGTATGTAGTTGTGTCGCATCGTCTTATGTACCGGTTTCGCTCACTATCAGCGATGCATGTGGCACCGCAAGTTGTCTGTTTCCTGCTTGATGCTCTCGGAACCTGCGGCTTTCACTGTGAACTTTCCTTCATCGTACGTAACCGAACGACCAACAAACAACCGGAAGCAAAGAGCAGCAAGGCGGGTGCTTGAGACATTCTGACTGCTTTCCGCACGGCTCTCCTGTTTATCTGGCTTGGCAGTGATACATGTAACATGGCAGGATTATTACTTCAAGATGTGACCCGGAATATACGCATGCCAACACGCTTCGCGCGATTCGTACCAGTCGGCTTTGCTGGTGAGAAAAAGCAGCCAAGAGTCTGCCAGGTGGAACGGTCGTCGGCACGCTGCCGAATTCCAAAGCAGAGTTTGCGGGTGAGGTTGAGTGAATTGTAGTTTCAAATCTTGTTTCGGCTTATTTTTTGGGGTTGAGAGCTCCGAGATACTGAGCGAACATGACTGCCCTTTCACATGCGCGGCGCCTCCTCGTAGAATTCAAGGCTGGGCATTTACGACTCCCGAAACTCAGGTTGGCCTGAGCCTTATCTTCATGACTTACAGTTCAGAGTTGGCTTTTTGAGGTTTCGAGAGGTTTCAGCTAGGTCTTACGGTTTGGGTGCTCCATGCTCAGACGGGATGAAGCGACTTTTAGCGCTGGTTTAGGGTTTAGGGGTTATGTGGGGTCTAGCGAGGATTTCCTAAGTTGTATATCAGAATGTATGGCTTGTAGTATTAAATTCCAAGGAGCCAGGCAACCAATGCAACGCATGAGAACTAAATGCATAGACCCCAGAATCCTAAAAGCCTACTAATAAGACCTTTTGCATCCTCGGTTGAACCCGACAGCCTGTCAGCCGCAAAACCCCATGAACGCTCAACCCGTAAAGCCCTGAAGCAATCGAAACCTAAACACTGGACCAATTCTTTAGCTTCTACTAGCGGTAATATCAGTATGTGCACATGACAAGCCCAACAGAGCATTGTAAGTTTGCTGCAAGTCTGCAATCATTACCCTATACATCCTGATCCGCTCTTGGAATCTAGAATCCCCTAAGCCGTACTGAGCCCTGTAGATGCCAATCGCTTGCTAAACCCTAAACCCTCAACCCTAAACGGACGAAGGCAGAAGTCGTTGATGATGTCGGTCTTGCGATCTGTGTCCGTTTGATCAGTGCTCTGCTCTGTTTGGCTCTTGAAGGGGTTAGGGTTTATAGGGTTATAGTGTTTTAGGGTTTAGGGTATAGGGTTTAGGGATCTAGGGTTAAGGGTCTCTCCGCCCCGTATGAACAGAATACGGGTGTGTGGAGAGTCGTTTTCAGTGTAGGTCCCTCTGGGCAACGCTGGACACTCTTGCTGTTCTTGGAATCCAAGGCGTATTGCACTGTAGCAAAATTCTAAACCCCTAAACCCTAAGACGCAACCTACTCCAACAAAAAACCCTAAACCTCCGCTAGGCGATGGGTGCTGGCTATGCCGCCTTTGGTGCCGGGATGGGTGTACTTTGTGGGGCCATGGCTCCTCGCTTCGATCCATTTGGGTGGCTGTAGGGGAGGGCACTGTAAGGGTTTAAGGTTTCGAGGTTTAGTGCTTAATCCCAGAAAGTTGGAGCGTGGGTTCAGGATGAATAGTGCTGGGATCCCCCGTTTGCCTGAAGGGCATGAGGAAAATGATGCTCCAACTTTCTGGCTTCTACTTTGACGATACTGTACTGGTTCCTTTGAGGGGTTCTTTTCAGAAGTTCCTTTAAGTGTTCCTTTACAGGTGCGATACGGGTTTCCGCCAGGGGTCCGCAAGGGGTGTAGGTTGCATTTTCGGGATCATGAGACATTAATAAGTAGGGTTAAAAGTATGTAGTTGCAAGCTACCCTGCTTATAGCTCCCACTTTCCACGTCGCCGTATCGTTCCAGTACGGTTGTCCTCTATACAGGTCTGTATCAGGCTCTCATAAGTTTTGACAGGGCATTGTAACGGTGTTGTAGGGGTTGGGGGCTTCTGATTTTGGATCTCTGGGTTGATGTACCTTCGACAAAGAAAAGACAGACCGGTCAAGGTAGCATTCTTCGGACGGCTCCTGTTGAGGGCAGAGGTCCTTGTCTGTGTTCCTAAACCCTAAAACACCTAAGCCAAACCCTAAACCCCTAAACCCCTAAACCCTAAAACACCTAAGCCAAACCCTAAACCCTAAAACACCTAAGCCCCCTACCTAAGCCAAACCCTAAACCCCTAAACCCTAAACCCCTAAACCCTAAAACACCTAAGCCAAACCCTAAACCCTAAACCCTAAAACACCTAAGCCCCCTAAACCCTAAACCCCTAAACCCCTAAACCCCTAAACCCCTAAACCCTAAACCCCTAAACCCTAAACCCTAAAACACCTAAAAGCCCCTAACCCCTCAAACTCCAAACCCTGAGTTATAGGGACTAGGACTTAAGGTGTTCGGGCCGAGGCTTCGGGCTTTCCATCCGGGATCTGGTTTAGGGTTTAGGGTTTAGGGGTTTAGGGATTAGGGGCTTAGGGTTTAGGGGTGCAGGGTTTAGGGGCTTAGGGTTTAGGGTTTAGGGACATTGACTGGTGATTTAGGACTTCGGGTTCTGGGTGGAAGATTGGGTTCCCTAAGCTACGTATAGACTTTAGGATGTAGGGCCTAGGGTGCATAGAGCTATAGTACAGGACTTTACCCATGTTCATCACGCAGGCTTTCTTTTACATCCACAAGAAGCTTGAACCTTCTTCTTGCACGTCCATTCCCGCACAGCCCCAAGTCTCCTTCAACGGTCTCACTCAGCCACAAGAACCCCTGCGAGCCAGTATAGCCTCACTAAGCCCTAAGCTCCGAAATCCGAACATCTAAGTCTTACGCCTTACACGCTGAAGCCCCAAGCTAAATCCTTGACTCGAGACCTTAAATCCTAAACCTCCGAGCCGTCATCTCGTGTGAATTTGCCAGATCTTTTCCTCAAGAGCCCAGGCGCCCAATAATCAAACAACCCCCCCCCCAATACTAACCCACATTGCTGCGATCCTGAACCCTAAACTCTAAACCCTACCTTAACCCTGAAGAACCTACCGTTTTAAGGACTTATATAAGGAAATCATAACAAGGAACCCTAAAAATGTAGGTTCTTCAGGGTTAAGTTTTTTTTAAAAAAAACCTTTGGTTTTTTAAAAACCTATGCACATCAATACTATTCGATACGCAAGTACCGAGTTACGGGATCCTTTAGACGGTGAGCGCGGGGCTTCCTTGCCCAAAGGGTCCTAAGTACCTACATAGTAGAACGTAGTGTTTCTATAATAGGCTTAGGGTTTAGGGTTTAGGGTAATGGGGTCTGGATTTCCTAAATCCTGAACCCCTTAAACCGCTAAACTCCATACTTGGGGCCCTCTGGATAGTGCTGAGGATGGTCCTGCTCCGGCCAGCGAGCCACCAACACGAGCTGCAGAGCTAGTGTCCCGGTCCCGAACTTCCGGGTTCACAGTTTAGGGTTTAGGGTTGTGGGGGTTTAGGAGTTCGGGGTTTCGGAGTTTTTAGGGGTTGAGGGGTTCAGAAATCCATTAGCCGGGGGTATCAATTCTACGTGAGTACATCTCAGATGTGTTCAATAGTACGTTTGTCGAGTAATTATTGCGCTGTGCCCGCAAGAACGTACTTACACCGTGGCACTGACGGTGACGGCATGATCAGGGGACTTCGGGTTTTGGAGTTTGGACGAAGTAGCAGCCGCTGTGTCGCGTCACTGTTGCTTCGGAAACCGTGGATCCACTCCCTACGGCTCCGAATAGTTTAACATAGGTACTACTTATGGATTGGATACTGCCACCTCTCTGTAGCAGTTAGATCAGATTATAGTGCGAGTACGTCAGTGTAGGCCCTAATATAGATCGCTACCAGGTATATGTAGAGATGAATTCGGCACCAAACCGGGTACTACTTGTGCATTTGGAGCTTTAAGGAACCGGGCTTAGCAGACCCGGTGGCAGCCGAAACCGGAGGGCACGGCAGCCGCCGCTCAGCGGCTGCCGTAATTCATTTAGTATTTAATGGGAGTTTCCGAAAATTAGGGGTACCTTACTTGGAGGTCCTTATAATCAGGATCCTACTATTTAGGGTACTATTTTCGGAAACTCCCATTTCCCTGCCAAATGAAGCCACAAGCATCTTCCCAGTCCAGCACTACCTTGCCACCGAACCCTTTGCTGGCATACATGGCTGTAAACGTAGCATCCAGACCCTAAGCCCAGAATCCTAAGCTCAATGTCAAACGTGCAATACCAAATGCTGGAGTCCGAAAGCTCTAAATCCCAAATCCCACACACGAAAGTTCTTTAAAACAAGGTGCATCAAATTTTCGTGTGTTTCGAACCGTCTTGCTACTCCTCGAAGCAGTGTCCTTGCTATCCCGGTCAACTTCTTCGCATTATTTCAGCCTCGGTATGTCGCCGAGATCCGGCAGCCATTCTTCGGACTTTCGAGACGAGTCTGATTACATAATGCAGTGCTACATACAATGGCGTTCATTTGCATAACTGTCATGATAGGGCTCCACACATACTATGTGTATGTGTGGTTAGATAGGTTGATATTGTTCAGTACTCCTCTGGTTTTGTTTTAGAGCTTATTATGCCACGCTTATAAGGACAGAGGACCATCATCTGTAGCTTTCATTGCGTTCCTAAGAAGAACCCTGATATCGACATGCCTTATCTAGATCTCACGGTCTGTATATTAAGGATGCAACTATCCGTCGAGCTTCCTTGTCGGCCGTGTTTCGCCCTTTTCCGAAATCTTCGGTTCGGCCTTTGGAAGCGCCGAAGCCGGCCTTTCCGCGCCATGGGCAGTGCTGCATCGGCGAACATCGACAAATGCATCCAGGAGGCATCTCCCGAGGACCTCAAGGTGCCACCGGCAGGAGGGTTCAGGATGTAGGGGTTGAGGGTTTAGGGGTTCATGGTGTTCTTCCGCTTGGAAAAGAGGGTTTGGGGACTAGAGAGTTCAGGGCGTAGGGAGTTCGGGTTTGGAGGTGTCGGTGTAGGATTGATGGGTTTAGGGTTTGAGAGTGCTGGCGTAAGTTTGGTGCGAGCTATGAGATGCCGTGCCGTATCATCAACTCAGCAGTTTGCAAACGACACGCAATCATCACAAGATCCCCAACGGCAGAGGCTGACGGAAAATTTATATGTGCTCTAGGATGTAGCGATGTGAAGCCCCAAGTCTTACACCCCAACGGTCCATGTACTCATATAGCATATACTGGGGCCCCGAATTGGGGTTCGTATGATCAAGGTTAACTATTATTACTATAAGAGCTATAGTATCCGGTGACTGCTAAATGTTGAGGCCCCTTTATTCAACTATAAACCCTTAAACCTAAGCCCCTGAGCCTTAAACCCCCTAGACTAAACCCTCAACTGTTAACCCTAAACCTTGAACCCCCCAAAGCCCTAAACTCCTAAACCCTAAGCCCCTGAACCTCAGACCCCTAAACCCTCAACCCCAAGCCCCTAAATCCTAAACCCCACAAACCCAATTCAGCCTACTTGGAGGTTCATGGGTAGTTATAAGTAGGGTTATAAGTTGGATAACTATACTTATAACCCATATTAGGGGACTTATAACCCTACTTATAACTACCCATGAACCTCCAAGTAGAGCCTGAGAGTTTCGGCCACAGGAGTCTGTAAAGCATCTCTCTGCAGCTGAGAGGGCCAGGAGATCGTGGCCGCAGAAAGATGTCAGGGGACTTCGTAAGTGAAGTTATAGTTGTAGTTGTAGGTGTTTCATGGGGTGTCTCTCAGAATCTTCGAGGGTTTAGGGTTTAAGAGGAATCAGGGGCTAGCAATGGAAGTGTTAAGAGTAATGTAGCTGGAGCCATAATTGCGTATCACCACAACTAAGGTATCTATAGCAGTATAACACAACCCTCTGCTGATCCCTCAATAATTATTAAGGCCCCTATACTACACCCCCATAATACTCCCTTTATAGTACTCCTTGTAGATCCCTTTGAAAGGAACCCCAAGTCGGTTTTTTGGCTCGGAGGGTTTGAACAGATTTGGGCTCTGGGGGGAGTCCAAGTTAGCTCTCAAGGCTTACAGTGTTACCTTAACCCTGAAGAACCTACCGCTTTAAGGACTTATATAAGGAAATCATAATAAGGAACCCTAAAAATGTAGGTTCTTCAGGGTTAAGGTAAGGCTGATAAGACCCTATCAGCATGTTTAGTTCAATACCTTGAAGAACCTGAAGAGCACACCATTATTCACAATTTCACAAAATGCACTGAGAAACACTCACAATCATCCTTCAACAACCCCTTATAGGTTCGGAGTTCGGCGCGTCAGGGTTGTGGCGTTTGGGCTTCGGTATTGTGTCTTTAAGATTGAGGGCTTTAGGTCTTGGGTTTGATTTTCAGGTTTGGGGCTCCTCAGTAGTGGATTGTTCTGGCCTTTATTGTTTAGAAGCCGCGGCGAGTTCTTCGGCCCTTGGCGCCGCTGTCAAAAGCAAAGCGTCGCCAGCCACGAAATCAAAGTCAAAGGCAGCGGAGCTTGGAAAGCTTCTGCTTAGGGCTGGGTTTAGGGTTTAGGGTTTAGGTGCTGCTTGCCGTAACAAACGAATCAAGTGGACAAGGATGAACGATTGTCCAGAACTCACGGGTGAACGGAAGAAGCTCGCTGAGGGCTACAAGGGTCCTGGTCGAAGGCATTTTGACTTTGGGATTTTGTGCTGTGCAGAGCCAACTGACTGTGTCAGTGGTCATTTTCTCCCGTAGGTAGGCCGTTTCCGGAGCCATTCGCACAAAGCCAGAGCACAACCCTAAACCCTAAACCCTGAACTGCAGAATCCACAGACCGAGGTGAAGGGCTCTCATATCCCACGGATTCCTGATCATAGGGTTTAGGGTTTAGGCTTTAGAGTCCTAAACAAGTTGGGATCCCTCTCACTTATAACAATTATAGAAACTATAGCACAATATACCCCAAGCCAAAACTCTACTCTGACCATTACGGTCTTTATATGATCATCACCTGAGCAAGGTCTCGAGTTGTAGTTAGAAGGGGAAGTTCGAAGGCCAGAAGCACGTCTAAGCCGTATCCCCACGTGACCACGCTATAAACCCCCCAAAGTCTCAAGATGTCGACCCCTAGACCCTATAATACCCTGTAAACTCCGAATCCTCAAGCCCCACACCCTTTTGCCTCAACCCCAAACTCTTATCTCAGGATGCTCAGCGCTCTGGAAAAACTTGAGTCGTCTAGAGGGGCGGAGAAGGTGGAGGCTGCCCCTGCCGCGGCCAAGGAGGCGTGCGTTTTTTGTTACGTGGGGGCGCGAGGGGGGGGGGGGGGGGGGGGGGGGGCCCGCGGCGGGGGGAGGGGGGGTGGTGGGTTTTGGGTGGGGGGGGGGGGGGGGGGGGGGGGGGGCGTTGGGGTCGAGGATTCGTTCTCTCAGCCCGTGTCCCCTCAGCATACCATAGTTCTTACCAATTTGCGCCGACCCCTAGAATCTAAACTAGAGTACTGAATATAACCCTAAACGCTATAAAGTTAAAGTCTAAAGGCCAGAAGTTCCCAAAAACCTCAATGCTAGAAAAACCCTAAGCCCTAAAATCTATCATTGCTGAATAACGTACGAATGGTACTTGTCTTTGCGGGTATTCAGGGTGTCAGCATTGAGGGTTACATATGTGCACGTACACAATATGCATCGATGGATGTGTGGATGTACGTACGTACATGCATGTATGTATGTATGCATGTGTTTAGATAGACAGGTAAGTATTAGGTAGGTCGGCCGGACAGTCCGGAGCTGCGTGGGTAGGTGTGTGTATGCCCCAAACCCCGTAGCCACCTCAACTCTAAACCTTAAACCCCGTAAATCCTAAACCCCCTAAACCCCTGAACCCTAAACCCTAAACCCTAAACCCCTAAACCCCTAAACTCTAAACCCTAAACCCTAAACCCGAAACCCAAAATCCCTAAACCCTCAACTCCTAAATCCCCCTGAACCCCTTATGAAAACCCTCTCAACCCGAAACCTTAAACCCCCGAAGCCCTAAAACACAAAACTGCGGGCCTGGCATCGAAGTTGTACTCGAAGAGCCTCAGGGTTTGCCGAGACGCCCCTCGGATCCAGGTAGGGTTTAAATAGGGTTTAGGGTTTAGGGTTCTGAGAGGGCCTATAAAGGTTCTTGAAAGGGTCTACAAGGACCTGAGGTTCCTGTGTTAAGGGCTTCTTTAAGGACTTAGGGTTCCTATATCATTCTACAGGGTTTTGCAAGGGTAACATTACCAAGAGGGTCCATATATGTGCAACTATTCTGGAATTAGGTCCCCAACGCCACCATAAGAAGGATGGTCGGGTTTTGGACATGATTTGATAATATGATAGTGGTAATAGATACGGACCCTCTGGGTATGTTAGCTCAACATGCCGCGCACATAGGCCATCAACGCAAGATCGTACAAGGTGCTCTTGGTAGCCTTGGCTGTTTTGCGGTCAGGGTGTCATTCACTCAACATCCTTTTCCAAACATTCCCGTGGAAGGCTTCGGATCCTGTTGCGGTGGTGCTCGCGACGAAGCACGACGAATTCAGCTACGCCGCCTTCGCTTGCCTCCGTACCTCGACGCCCTTGTAAAGCCTAAACGCCTACACCCTAAACTCCCAACCGCAAACCCTAAATCCAAGCTTTAGTTTAGTCGAGCTAAAGCAGGAGGCTTCGCCCCACTTCTCAGTTCAGGTCCCGATGGGTCCGTGGTCACCTGGGGCAGCACGGGCTCCGGTGGGGACAGCAGCGCGAAGCAGAGCCAACTGACGGAGGTGCGAGTCCCCTTTCCCCTCTATACGGCTTCTATATACGGGTGTCATGTTATCAAGATTTCAGACGGTTATTATTTCTCAGGCTCAGGGCTTTTCTCCCAAGCGTATCTCCCTCAGGATCCATGTATATACCCAATTAGTAGATACGTGGGCCCCAAAGTACCTATATAGGGACGACTTTAGGACCAAAGTGTATACTTTTTGGGTACATGGACCTTCTGGGCGTTGTTTGAGTTGTCTGATTGGGTAAAGGTTTAGGGTGAGGCTTCAGATGCAAGTGTTGGTCGCAGGACATACTGCCGTCTCATACCCAGACAGGTTTGGGGTGAGCTTTATCGGGGGCTAGGGGTTTAGGGTTTAAGATTTAGGGCTCGATGCATCATTGTCTTCGCAAGGTGAAGAAGCTCCAATCCACGACAACCGCCTTCGCAGCGGTCCGTGCGGATGGGACGGTGGCACGTCAATGTGCAAGTTTGAGGTGTTTATAGCGCTCTAAAAATCATTACTCCAAGTTGGGATTCTCATGACCTAATGTGTCTGCTTTTGCCCGAAATTTTGGGGCCCCAAATCTATATCTCTTGTGTTGGAAGTGGCAGTGCCACACGTCATGAGCAAGTCCAGGGGCCCCTCATGTCGAAGAGCCCCCCCATGTGAGGCACCTTTGGGGCTTAGAATTTCTTACTTCAAAAATAAAGAATTTCTTACTTCAAATTGCCTCAACACAGCGTTTTGCGAGATTCTTTACGGAACGACAACTTTGTATGAAGAAGGCAATATGTACTGGAGCTCTTTCTGTCGCAGCTATCCAACGTATCAGTCCATCAATCTATCTATCCGTCTAACTTCTGTGCCCCGACGGCACAACATAGCACCAGGACCATATGTAGTATGGTTTTTGCGCTCAAGCACCAACACAAGAGTCAATAGGAGTCTCTTCATGCAGGGTTCAATTTTGCATTGCTTCATAAAGGCCTTAGGGCGTGAAGAAGTGAAGCTTGGCCATTCTTCGGGATGCTGCTTGTTTCTTGTGATTTGGGTGTCCGAATCTTTTGAGCCCCTCAAAAAGACGAGGTAAAGATTATAACCTAAAACTCCGACCTTGCGTAGACCCTACACCCCGAACGCTAAACCATGCCAAACTCCGAAGCCATACCCTAAGGGTCCGAGTACCTAATAATCATATACTCTCCTAAATATTGAGCTACATAACTACTATCCTAAACCCAAGTACCTTAGTATTGGGTCCTTTGGACCCTTGGGGATAAACCCTAAACCCTAAACCCTAAACAAACTGACCCTGTCACCCCCATAAGCCCATAAGCCCAAAGCCCAGAAATTCATCAGGTGGTCACCTGGGGCACAGAGGGAAGTGGTGGCGACTCCTCCGAGGTACCAGGAATTATGACTTAGGGTTTAGGGTTTAGGGTTTAGGACTTTCTTCATATTGTTAACATAGGTGTTACGGTTCGGTTCGGTACGGTTAGCATTGCCTGCGGTTTCCCTCGATGATGTTTAACTTAAACCCTCTATAATACCTCATGAAAGCCTGTGAAGATGAGATAAGACTCCTTACAGCCTTGGTCTAGCTGTTGAGCTTTATGGTTTTTAAGATTTTGGGTTCAGGTCGTAGGATTTTGGTTATATGGTAGAGAAGATCTTTGCTGACAAGTATCCTAGAGCAGACGATAACTAAACCCTAAACCCGAAGCATCCCTTAACCTTTCAGTCCAATCTTCAGAGACCAGAGTGGGTCAATTCGTTTTCGAGTAATATAGAGGTCGGGATGGTTGATAAGAGTATCCCCTTGTAGAACCCTATGTAAAATGATTGTGATATGCCCCCCCCCCCCCAAGCGCTAATTTTGTAGCCTGCATGGTTACCTGTATTGTTTCTCCGGGTTCCTGGATAACTATCTATCCGCTATCTACTATCTACTACCTATCTATCTATCTATATATGTATATAGTTATATATACGTATCTATGTATATATGTTTCCATACTTTTCCATATCCCAAAGCCCTCCCGTAATGATAAAGACTCCATATTTTAAGGCATGGGTGGTCCAAGTCTTCTGCCGGGCTTCGGACGTTCAGAGTGCGGAGTTCAGGGCTTTCAGTGCTACGGGCTGTCGGCTTCCTTTTCTTGGAGGATCAGAAGACTGAGTATAGGGTTATAAGGAAACTGTATACCCATAACTACTCGTGAGAGTTAGTTGCAATCATGTAATTTCTATATACTTACAACTACAGAGAACCCAGATAGATTCTCAACTTACTTAGTTGCTTCTATGTCTCGTGATCCTCCACGTAGTGAGTGGCCTTGGGTTTGGAGCTGAAATTTGATCGTGCTAAGCCGTCATCCCTTGACCCCCAAACCCTGCCCTAAATCCTAAACCCATCTAGTGAAATCCTACACCCTGCTCCCGAATATCCTTACCACTAACCCTAAGGCTCAAAATGGCCCCAAAAGCCTTATATGGTCACGCGCTCCGCGGCCCCCCCCCCTCCCCCCCCCTCCATGGTCTATGGTCCCGGATGCCCCCCCTCCTGTGGGATGGAGTGTGGGGTCCCTCTTCCCCCTGTGGGGTGGTTGTGGGGGTTTTGGGGTTTTGGGTCTAGCTTAAGCTTTTGAGTTTTGGGTTTAGGGTCTTGGGTTAAAAGGTACAAGGCTTCAAGTCGACAAGGGCTTAGGGAGGGTTTGGGGTGTAGGTTCGTTAGGGTTGACAGTTTATGCCTGGTTTAGGCTTAGAGCCTGCATTTAGGCGGGGTTTAGCGTTGGGTGTAGGGCTTGAAGTTTCGGTAAAGGTTAATAAAAGCAGGAGCAGGCGCTACTGCGCTACGTTATAGGATTTATGGCTTGCGTAGGGATTGCTTACTATGCCGGCCTTGTCTGTGACGCCTGGCCGTTTCTCCAGCTGCAGCTCCAACGGCCCCCACCCCTCTCCGCACACGCCAGACGCCTGACCATATATAGTATGGTCTTTGGGCCCAAAAGCCTTAATATATGAGTCCTTAGAGCCTTAGGGTAATTGTATCCTTTATCATGTGCAGAGATTCGCTCCTCAACGTTCCGGACTGGGTTGCTGTCATAACCCCCAAGACCACCAGTCCTTGGAGGTTCATGGGTAGTTATAGGTGACGATAGAAGCCCCCGAACTTCCGAGTAGAGTCTATCAAGGTTTGGGGCTTTAGGGTTTAGTGCGTGCAGGGGTCTAGGGGTTTGGGATTGTTGTGTAAGGCCTGAGGTAATCACATGACAACCATGGAACCTTAAGCTGGGCACACTCTAGATTAAAGCACCTTTCAATGTTATAGGCACTTTGGGGCAAAACGTTCGTTGAGATAGGAGACTGTGGTATCGGGTGGTTTGGGATTTGGAGTTTAGGCCCCCCAAAAGGGCCCCAAACCCTAAACCCTGGACCAAACACAGCGTTTCTTGAGCCACCCAGGTGGAGAAGCAGCTCCAGGATGTGAAGGACAGTGCTGGCACATGTAAGGTTTCTAGATGAAGATCTTCCATTCTGGTCGCGCGATGAGTAAATGCAGAGTGTTAGTGTGCCACCGTCCTTCAGAAGAATTCTACTTCAGAATCGTTTATGGGCACCCTCGAAGAAGGTGGGTTCCGGGTCTGCACCTTAGCGACCTGCATGCATGCGCAACTTATTATGTTGAACATCCCTTTTTCTCAATGCAGAAAGCATGCATGCACAGTGACACAACATCCAGCTCCAGTTGACAAAGCCGAGGTCCTATGTGTGTATATATATATATATTATGTGGGGGCCTTAATAATTGGCATAGGGTTTTGGAGGTTACTTTTTATAACTAAAGTATAATATACCTCTAAGCCCTATTCTAATTATAAAGGCCCCGACATTATATGTGTATATATATATATACACACACACGCAAACCGAAAGACGACGGTAAGCCTCAGTATGCCTCCTTAGAGCGCAATGTCCAGCAAGTAGCACAGCACCCTGCCCTGAGCCCACTTGGAGGTTCATGGGTAATTATAAGTGGGGCTTAGAAGTAGGATAGCTATACAGTTATAGCCCATATTAGAGGACTTATAAGCCTTCTGGTAATTAAAGGTAGCGCTTATAGGTAGGATAGCTATATAGTTTTAACCGATATTACAGGACTTAAAAAAACCCTTGTTACAAACTACCCATGAACCTCCAAGCAACAGTGCCAAACCACTACCCCCCCAAGTCAACCTTGTCGGCATTGCGGCTCGGGCTGAGGAGATTCAGTCGACGAACGCCGCCTTTGCAGCCATAAAGTCGGACGGTACAGTCGTGCGCCTTGTTCTTATTGTTATTAGCATTCTTCGTTCATGCACAAAGATCCGTACAGTAAAGTTGGCGGTAGTAGCCATGAACGACGAGAAGGCATGAACACACAAGGAGAATCATGGAGCGCAGAATTGAAGCTAAGAAGAGGGTGGGTGTCATTTCACTTCAGCAGTTTCAGAATAGACTGCATTCAATATATTGTTTATAAATACTTGTCCCAACATGTTTTGGACGGTCTTGTGCAGGGCTGGAGGCTGCAGCTGGGCCGGGAGTTGTCCAGAGCAGTTCCATCAACGAGGTCTTGTTCATGATTTAGATTGTCGTGACACTCGCCTGTCAAACCCTAAACCTTAAACCCTAAACCTTAAAACCGAATGGTTTTCTGGACAGTAGATTTAACAGAGCTATTCGAAGCCATGGCGTTCAGGCCAAGGATCTAGGCTCATGTGACGGCTGCTGTCTACCGACACTGCTCTCACGCAGATGTATTTATGCATGTATGTACGTAGGTACGTGTGTATGCATGCATGCATGCATGCATGCATGCATCGCATGTCATGTATGTCATGTGTGCATGCATGCATGCACTGTAGGTATGTATGTATGTATGTATGCATGCCTGCATGTAGTGTGTGTCATGTACGGATGTACACGCATGCATGTATGCATGCATGCATGCATGTAAGCATGTATGCATGAGTGCCATGCATATAAATATGTATGTGGGTACCTCTATATATATATATGTGTGTGTACGTATGTGTATGCATGTACATGTATTTGCAAAATAAATAGATAATCAATAAATTGAGTAAAAAAAAAGATAAAGAAATATGTGCGTGTATGTATATATATATATATACACATATACCTACACACATTGCATCGCGGTTTGCGAATGCAATCCGCTCTACCTTTCGAGGTCCTGGGGTGATAGCTACTATGGCGGTGACAGCCGCAGCGTGCAGGAGCGCTTGAAGGACATGGGTCAGGTTTAGGCCCAGGGTTTAGGGTTTAGGTCTAGGACCCCAATTCCAACAGCCCCCCCCCCCTCCCTCAAAAAACAAGAGAAACCAAGTCCTCAAAATTTGAAACAATTTACTCATACCCTGAAAGTGAAAGTATATAACAGCTGAACCCTGAACCTTCAGCTGAAGCCGAAAATCCCTCAGAGTACACGAGCGTTTAGTTTCATTGCCTTCCTCCTAACAAAAATTCCCCCAAACCCAATCTTCCTAAATCCAAGACCTATACATAAACCCTATACACTGGACCCTGGACCTTAATCTTAAACCCTTGTTACACCTTATATAAAGTCTTCGACCCAACGCAGAGATCTGCTGGTAGACAGGAAAAGTCCATTAACATTCGCTTTAAGTCCTTAACCCGTAATCCCCCGAACCCCGGAACCCGTAACCCCTGAACGTCCTGAACCCTAAACCCCTAATCCCCGGATCCGCTGAACCCTAAACCCTAAAAACACGAAGAAGCAGAGAGTTGTCGCAGGACGTGACGCAGATACAGACGACTCTCCGGGCATTCGCAGCTGTCCGAAGCGATGGTCTCAATGGGGCTTTAGGGTCCCAAGCGCAAGTATCCTTTTGCCCTTTTCCTCTGCGGGTTAACTAACGCTAAACCCTAAGCCCTAAAGCCCTAAGCCCCCAACTTCTTAGGGGACACTACGGAACCTGCTCAGGCTCCCATATGGGATACAGTAATAAACCCTACACTCTCCCAAATTCAATTCCTGAATTCTAGACTCTACTACATTCCAAGACAATCATAAAGCTTACACTCTCCTAACCCTGAACCCTAAACTGACCGACATCCTAAACTCACCGAAACCCTAAACCCACCGAAATCCAAAAAAACTCACCGAAATCCTAAACTCACCGAAATCCTGAACTCACCGAAATCCTAAACTCACCGAAATCCTAAACACTAAACCCTGGGCCCTGAACCCAAGCTCCCCTCCAGTCTGGCTTAAGCCCCAACCCCCCCCCCCCCAACATCGATACCATCCTCAAAGGAACCCTTAAGGATCCCTTAAAGGAGCCCTTAAAGGGAACCCTTATAGATCCTTAAAGGATCCCCTAAAGGGAACCCTTATAGATCCTTAAAGGAGCCCTTGAAGATACCCTTAAAGGATCCCTTAAAGGAGCCCTTAAAGGAACCTATAAGCAGCCCTAAACACCCCTCCCCCCCCCCCCCAACAAAAAAAAAAAAAAAACGTTAAATCCAGAGCTCCAAGGCGATGGTGGTGTGGTGACCTGGGGAGATGCTGAGGCTTAGAGGGGTCTCTTAAAGGATCCTTTAAGGGATCCCTTGAGGGGTGTTATACGGCTACCCCAAACCCTTGGATCTACAAATCCTGAACCAAGAAAACCCGATACACCATGGCCGGTTGCAGGCCGGAGGAGATTGCAGCGGTGTGCAGGATCAGCTTCTTACTTAGATCTCCAACACCCAACTTTTTCGCCTTTTTAGGGTTTAGGTTAGGGTTTAGGGCCTGGTTTTAGGGCTTAGGGTTTAGGGCTCAGTAGTAATTGCTCTGAAAGTTTAACCTTTTGTTTCTGTTGTGTTCTGGGGAAGTAAGGCTTCATGATGTGAAGTGCATCCAATCTACGCACACGGCCTTTGCCGCCCTAAGAGCTGACGGAACTGTGGTTTGCTGGGGCGATGCCTACTCTGGTGCTGACAGCAAGGCCGTCCAAGAG
The DNA here is from genome assembly GCA_003297005.1 of Symbiodinium sp. clade A Y106. Classification (NCBI taxonomy): domain Eukaryota; class Dinophyceae; order Suessiales; family Symbiodiniaceae; genus Symbiodinium; species Symbiodinium sp. clade A. Next base: position 35,863 of record BGNK01002380.1, on the reverse strand, counting down.
CCTTGTCTTTCCAGTTTTCTACAGATTAATACAGCACGATATCTTTTAAGATCACATCATTGTTATCAGGGAACAAGAACAAAGATTATGGGTTCTTGGTGTTTCCAAGGGGCAGGCTCCTCCCTGAACCCTCCTGAGCTACAAGGAGAAGCTTCGCGATGTGGCGAAACCCCAAACCCCAAACCCTCTTTGCAGACGGAAAAAGGGCTCAACAAAAAAGACAAACCCTAAGCCCTATAACCCCTAAACCCTAAGCCCTAAACTCCGAAACCCCAAACCTCAAGCCCTAAACCCTAAACCCAAAGGCCCTAAGCCCTAAACCCAAGTTCCACCCTAAGCCCCAAACCGTAAACCCTTGACCCAAAGGCCCTGAACCCTAAGCCCGAAACTCTCCAAGGAGAAGCTTCATGATGTAGTTCAGATCCAATCCTCGATTCGTGCCTTCACAGCCTTGCGCTCGGATGGATGTGCGATTTCCTGGGGGAACGTGGATGGAGAGACCCGGCCCAGCCCAAGGTTGAAGATCGGTTGAGGGTTTCGGGTTTAGGGTTTGGGGTTTAGGGTTCGGGGTTTAGGATTTTGGGGTTAGGGTTTTGGGTTTGGGATTTGGGGCTTCGGGGGTTTAGGACTTTGGGTTTGGGGTTTTAGGTTTAAGGTTTCGGGTTGAGGGTTTAGGGCTTCGGGGGTGTATGCAAGCAATCCACAGGGTTTAGGGCTTTGGGTTTTGGGGTTAGGGTTTCGGGTTTATGGTTTAAGGTTTGGGGTTTCGGGTTTAGAGTTTGGGGTCTAGGGCCTAGGGTTTCGGGGTTTCGCTGCACGACGTGCAGGTTCGGCCGTGACCAGATGCTAGCCTAGTCTTGCCGAGATCAGCTTTCAATTCCAGAGGGGCTCAGATTAAGTTCAAAGTCGTAAGCAAGACATCCAAAGTTGTGTACTCGAATCCCGAAGCGCTGTACTTACAAGGGCACATTTACCACAGAGAACCCTACACCCTAAAGCCCAAACCTTATAAGCTCTAAAACCGCACAACCCTGGATCCGAAAACCCCAAACCCTGAGCCCTGAGCCGCAAAACCCTAAAGTCCCAAACCCTAGAAGCCCTGTAATTAGGACCAAAAAGCGCATAAGCATAAGCACTTTATGGGGATATGCCTGCCGTATTGGGCTTCTTTATAAGGGGGTTTATATGGGATATCCCTGTCCTAATTTTTGCTTATGTGCTTTTTTGGGGAGCCGAGACCGAGGAGATTCAGCAAGTCAAGAGCATCCAAGCGTCTTCAGGGGCCTTTGCGGCTGTCTTGACGGATGGTTCCGTGGCGACCTGGGGCGATCCGGACTCGCCCTGAACAACTGGGGGTTTAGTCAAACGGTTTGTGTTTAGGGATGTTCAGGGGGCTCTGAGAGTGGATGTATTGGGGCATCCATAGTTCTTGATCCTAACATGAGGTGTTTTGTGATGAGCATCCTAACAAGGTTCGCTTGTACTGAAGCTATACATCATCCGAATCTTCGGAAGTTAGTTCCCCCTGAAGACGACTTTTCCTTCTGATCGAACCTAGCTCGCGGTGGTCATCTTTGCGCTGCTCCACGTCTGTCTTCAACCCTACACCCTAAACATGAAGCCCAACATCGGCTCGGCTGTAAATCCGGAAGCCCTGGCAATCCTTCCCTAAGGGTCCATGTACCCAAATAGTACATACTTTGGCCTTAAAGTACTCCTTATATAGGTACATTGGGGCCAAAGTATATACTATTTGGGTACATGGAGCCTTAGGGCTTGTTCTTTGGAGGACTCTGGCGCTTACGTCGACAACGAGGTGAAGCAGCAGCTCCAGAACGTGAAGGAGCGAGCTTTTGGCTCAGGGTTTAGGGGTTTAGGGTTTAGGTTTTTTTCTAGGTTCCCGAGTAGTACCCTTTTGCCTTCTTTACTTTTAGGGTCTCTTTATTTCTAACCGAATCGCGGGAAAAAAGGGTACGTACCCATACTATCAAGGGGCTACTCAGGAACCCATTGTTTTTAAAGCTCATATGAACTTCAAGACTTTTGCTGGAAGACCGTCGGCCCTGAGTCCGGAGCCCGAAACTCAAGGCCAAAAAGCCTCCACTGGTTGATGATGTAAATCCTGCACTAAGGAACATACCATAATGCCCTTAAGGTAATGCAGGATCAACCCAAAAATAAGGAACATACCATAATGCCGATAGTTTAGGGTCCTTAAGGCCTTAACATAATGCAGGATTTATATCATCAACCGTTTAAGGCACTCCTAGAGCCTTTACCAGAAAGCCTCAAACCCTCATAGAACCTCTGGAAAGCCCTAATAGCACCCTTACCCTTATGGAACCCTTACGGTACCTCTAAAGCCGTGAGAGGAGATCCATTCCACCGAGAATGCGTTTGCGGCCCTCAAGGCGGATGGCTCTGTGGTAGCTGGGATGTACAAGCTTGAGTGTTTAGGGTTTCGTTAAGGGCTTTAGTTTCAGGGCTTATTGTTTTGAGTTTCCCTTTATGGTTCCCATAGAGGTACCTGTTCATCATTAATTACTCTTCAGAGCCCCAAAACTACAATCCAGATAAGCTTGAGTGTTTAGGGTTTCGTGAAGGGCTTTGGGTGTTAGGGTTCCTTTAAGGGTTTAGGGTGTCTGGGTTTCGTTTTTTGGGGTATCAACAAGGTTTATGGGCTGTACAACGTCTTGGCAATTTGGGAACATCTTCTTAATTTCTCTTTGTGGTTTCCTATAGAGGTATCTATTCAAAATACTTTTCAGAGCCCCAAAACTACAACCCAGATAAGCTTGAGTGTTCGTTAAGGGTTTTGGGTTTGGGGTTTTATGGTTCCTTTAAGGGTTTAGCGTTTCTGGGTTTCGGGTTTGGGGTATCAACAAGGTTTATTGGCTGTACGACTAGGTGGCAACTTTTGAAAATCTTTGTAATTTCCCTTTATGGTTTCCTCTCGAGGTACCTATTCATAAATACTTTTCAGGGCCCCAAAACTACAACCCAGATAAGCTTGAGTGTTTAGGGTTTCGTTAAGGGTTTGGGGTTTGGGGTTTCACGGTTCCTTTAAGGGTTTAGGGTTTGAGGGTTTCGAGTTCAAAAAGGTTTATGGGATATAGGGGTGTAGGCTTTTGGATGTAGGGGCTGCGCTCCTTGGGATATTGTGGTGGCTTGAGTTGGGGGGTTAAAGCTGGATGGGTAAGGTGTGCGAGCTGTCTATGCTTCCGTTGGGCACTACGGATCTTTTGTTTGGGGGAGCAGGGTGCAAGGTCAAATCTTGTTCCTGAACTCCAGTGATTCCACTGAGCCTTAGAAGTATCGTAGGTAACCTTTAGTCTTGTTGGAGTACTATAAACCCTAGATACTCCGAAAGGTCAACCTTTGTGTAACTGTTTCTGCTAGGACCTTAAACCCTGAACCCCAGACACTACCTCGGATTCTGGAGAAGTACGTAGGCTCCTAAGCCCCTAAACCCCCTAAGCCCGACGCCATACACCTTTATAAATCTCTGTATGCGAGCCTGATAGATCCCTTATAGAACCCTTAAAGATCCGTCATTGATTCCTTGTAGGAGCCCTATAGAGTTTCAGGTTTTGCGGTTCTTGCTGGTAGCTTCCCTGAGGTAGGGCCTGGCGATCACAACATGGTTTTAGGTTTTTATAGGTTTTAGGGTTTAGAATTCTGGGTGCAGGATTTTAGGGTTCCGGGTTTTAGTGTTTAGGGTTCAGGGCCTTGGGTTTAGCGTTAGGGGTTAGGGTTCAGGGGTTACATTGTTGGTTCAGAGCTCAGGGTTTGGAACACGTTCAGAACTTCTTGCTGAAGGACAAGAAGCTCACTTCTATCCAAGCAGCCCATGTAACATCCCAAAAGACTGGTGCTAAACCCTAAACCCTAAACACGAAACACTTGTGTGTTTTAATTGTGGATCTTGTGGAATACCGCCAAGCGCTTCTCTGCGGCTCCGCATGAAGCTGTATTCTGCAAGGGAGCAAGCTAGTCCGGGTTGGAGGGACATTCCTAAACCCGAGGCTTCAAATCGTAAATCCTAATGTAATGCTTTGGCTAAGCTTCTGTGAAGGGCGGCCCGGTTTCTCATACCGATGCCCAATGAAAGCGTGGAATCTGGGAATTAAGCCCTGCAGGCCCTATATAAACCCCAAAGCCCTGAACTCTATACTATACTCTATATGGTCAGAGCAATCATTGCTAATACCTGTTCATAGTACATAACTCTATACGATGTGGTCAGAGCAATTATTGCTAATACCTACCGGTTTATAGTACATTCAAGTCGATACTACACCCCCCAAAACCTTTTGCTGAGTATTGCCCCTATAGTTTGTCATCCTAAAGTCAAAGGCCTTCGACCCGAGAGTCTGCAGTGGACCCGCGCAAAAAGTGCATAGAAGCACGCGGTTTGCGTTTTAGGGTTTAGGGGTTTAGGGTTTCGCTGTGATGCAGACTCCTGCAGCTGCAGTTGCCGGATCCTCATATTTATGTGGTCCAAACATTCACCCCCCCNCACCGCCACTATTTTACCCTACATACCCGCGACCAGGCCTAAGCCAAAGCCCTCCACAAAGCTTAAATCGAAGCCCTTCAGCCCCAAACCCTAAGCCATGACTTCAACCCCAAGCCTCGCACCATACCTGTCACCCTTGAGTGCCGGCCCCCTAGAAGTACTTCCGAAACACCTGCAGCCAAGGTGAGTTGGGGCGAAAGTTCCCACGGAGGCAGGGTCTAGTAGAAGCCAGAAAGTTGGAACATCATTCTCCTCAGGCTCTTTAGGTAAACTGGAAGGGATCCTAGCACTAATCCTCCTAAACCCATGTTCCAACTTTCTGGCATTCGCTGCAAAGTTATAAGGGCTGGTGAAGAGGTTTTAGGGATCAAGCAGGGCTTTAGGCTCATAGGCTTAGGGCTTAGGGGTTTAGGGGTTTACATAGGGGTTTAGGGGTTTAAGAGTTTATATTGGGGTTTAGGGTTTAGGGTTAGGCTTCCTTTATGCATCAGGGCTTGGGGCTCTTCTTTGGCTAAACCCCGAACCCTGCACTGTACTGGCTGCCGCGAGGTCGTCCCGGCAAAGTCCAGGAACAGCTCAAGGACCTGTACCCAGGGTGTTGGATGAAGACTACCAAAAAGCAAGGGGTTCAGGGCATAGGTGCTTTTTTAGCAATATTAGTATCCTGATACATAATCCCTTTCGGTAACCCCCTATCGAGAGTTCTGTTGAGAATACCTGCATACTCAACATATCATAGAACACATGTTGCGGGTAAGGCTTTACAGTTCAGCATGCCGTAGCGTCACATTCTTCGAGGCCCCAAGCCGGCACGCTCCCGACACTCCCACCTGCCAACCTGTTACGCTAAGCCCTCTTGACCTAACTCCCGCTGTTGATGCTTCGCACTTGCCTTTCAAGAAGACGTTTAAGAGTTAGGCGAAGCTGGCATAGGTGGTATGTTTGATTGGTACAGCTGTAAATGTAGCTAGGCAAGCCTTGAGCGAATTGGTGAGGCTCCGTGACCAATGACCGAGACCCAGAAACCTAAATACCCGAATCATCCAAGCAACTCTTCGTACCTCTAGCCACCTAAACCCTAAACCCCGTATCCCTAAACCCCTAACCCTAATCCCTAAATCCTTAAACCCTGTCACCTTCACTGTCTTACCGGTATACAGTACCCTAAGGGCCTAAAGGACCCAATAATTGGGTACTTGGGTTTAGGATCGTAGTTATGTAGGTTACTACTCTGGGGAGTACATGAAAACTTGGTACTTGGACTCTTAGGGGTAGGTATACTCAGGGTTTCATGTTTTTCCGGTTTCCAGGTAAAGCTAGGTAGGGCTTTGGGACATTTCATATGTTCCCTTATCCGGCTCAATAGGATCTTTTGTTACTAATGTTGTTCAAAAGCTTTAAAAGCCCCACCTAGAAATCGGTTTTGGATCTTGGGCGCGTGAAGTATCTCATGGGCTCTGGTCTTCGGAGTTCGGGGACCCCTAATCCAACAAAAAACCCAATCGGCCGTTTTCAGGACATATGGGTGGTTGTCAAAATTAAGGTCCCTTTCTGGGTACCCTAAATAATAGGTGCCGTATTATAATAGGGACCCAAGAAGGGACCATAATTTTGACAACCACCCATATGTAAGGAACTCATCATAAGGAGCAACTTCAGCCACAACATCGCTCCGACTACCACGTTTCCTTGATCAACCTTCTTGGAGGGCAAGCATCTGTGTGTTTTGATCCTTCGCCCTGCAGGACGTTACAAAGATCCAGGCGACCCAGAAGGCGTGACAACCCTAACAAGTCTAAAATCTGAGCCCTAAGTCCAAAGCCCTAAGTTCCAAAACCGAAATCTTAAATCCGAAACACTAAGCCATCCCAACCCTAAACACTAAAACATCCGAAACCTTATGCAGAAGAAACCTCAAACCCCGAACACGGCCAAGGCTCTAGGCAGTTTGCTCTGGGGCCTGGCATGTGAGACCGATTCCTTGACAACTTAATAGTCAAAGAAGTAGTAGTAGTAGTAGTAGTAGTAGTAGTAGTAGTGGTAGTAGTAGTGGTAGTAGTAGCAGTAGTAGAATATTGAATTCTGAAGTACGGTTAAGGGTTAAGGCTTAGGATTTGAGGTATAGGGTTTCGGATTTATGATTTACTGTTTAAGATTTCGAATTTAGGGTTTACTAGTACTTGTCCTTAGGATTCTTTGCTTACCCTGTACTCTGATATACCGCAAGCGCCTATTTTAATTACAGAAGGCCCACTTGTCGTCCTTCACCATCGTGACGGTAACGAGAGAAGACATCGTAAACATCGAACCTACAAGTTAGAACCTGTTCAACCACAGCAAGACGGCCGCTTCTGGGAAAACTGAAGCCATACCGGCATCGCTTGAACGCCCCGGTGAGTTGATCCACGATAACCACGGAAAGCCAGAGCACAACTTCAATCCTAACGCCACACCCCTCTAGCCTCTGAACACCTGCATCATCGGATTGGATCCTGCGACCGGGCAGCAAGAAGCCTCAACCCAAAAGACCAAAGGCATATAAGAATTCTGCAAGTCCACCGACAGCTCTGCACCTGACTAACCAAACCTGCGAACACTGGAGCCCTAAACCCTAAACGCAGTGTCTCCTAGGCTTTTGCCGCCTTGACCAAGACGGGCGAAGTGGTGACCTGGGGGAGTGTCTTGGCTTAGGAAGGTAACAAAGCACGATGGCGATCTGTTAATTATCACAACAACTGCAACAACAGCAGCAATCGCTGCTGCTGCGACGACTGCTGCTGCTGCTGCTGCCGCTTCCCCTCCTGCTCCTCCTTCGACAACAGCTACTACAAGTACTGCTGCTACTGCCACGATGGATGCTACGCCTCCGACAACGACTGCAACGACTACCACCGCTGCCACCACTGCTACTGCCCCTACCAGTACCAGTACCACGACCACTGCAACAACAACAATTACTACTACTACTACTACTACTACTACTACTACTAGTACTACTACTAGCCACCCCTCCCC
>BGNK01002380.1:0-28315 GCA_003297005.1 Symbiodinium sp. clade A Y106 | reverse complement strand
CCCCCCGCCTACCAACCACCTGGCGCCTTAACCCATCGTCATCATCATCATCATCAACGAAAATGACAGCTGCAGAAGATGCAGGGGCTCAGGCCCCTTATTTGTGACAGCTGCAGAAGTTGCCGATGCTCAATTGCCTTATATCCGATACAGATGCAGGGGCTGAGGCTCCCTATCTGTGACATCTGCATAAGTTCCCGAGGCTCACTTGCCTCAACTGTCACAGCCGGTGAAGTTGCTGAGGCTCAAGCCCGAAAACTGCGACAGCAACTGGAGTTGCAAGTTCGACGGGGAAGAAACTGTCAAACCACAGGTGGCCGGATAGTACGAAAACACCGTAAATACCGTGCAACAGGTAGGTGCTGCCAAGAGGTTTCAACACTCCCAGAACCTGGAGCGCAACATCTATGTTGTTCGGGGTGTCTGCATAACAATGTCGTCATCATCCCTCCTCTCCCCCGACCCCTTCCCCCAAAATGCAAGTCCAGAATCGGGAGCTCGAGTTTGCAAACTCGCAAGTGAATTTTGAAGCTTCATAAGATGTTCCTACATGACGAAAGTGCTGTAAATACCGAGTAAAACGGATGTGTGCGAGAAGAGTATGTAAGAGGGGTGGCTGGTAGGGGGGGGCGCCTACTACTACTACTACTACTACTACTACTACTACTACTACCACCACTGCCTCTGCCACTGCCACTGCCACTGCCACTACCACTACCACTACGACTACTACTACTACTACTACTACTACTACTACTACTACTACTCATACTGCTACTGCTACTGCTACGGCTACTGTTGCTGCCACTGCCCAGCCCCTGCCCCTGCCCCTGCCGCTGCTCCTGCTCCCGCACCGGCTCCTCTGCCACGGCCAGGGCCACGGCCACGGCCGCGGCCGCTGCCGCTGCAACTGCCACTGCCACTGCTACTGCCATGCTGCTGCCACTGCTGCTGCTTCCTACTCCTGCTCCTGCTCCTGCTCCTGCTGCTGCTGGGACTGCTGCTACTGCTACTGCTGCTACTGCTACTGCTACTGCTACTGCTGCTGCAACTCCTGCTCCCGCTCCCGGTCACGCTCCCGCTGGTACTGCTACTGCTATACTGCTATACTGCTACTGCTACTCCTACTACTTGTTCTTACTTGCTCTTCTGGTCATACAACCTTTGAGGTACACATAACCCCGAAACCCGACCGCGACTGGCCACATCATCCGAAAGGTGTACCTTAAGACGACACTCAATTCCCAGACCCCTAAACCCTTAAACCCTATAAACCCTAAACCCAAATTGTCCCCGAAAACTGAGGTCCCAACGCCGGTGGGGACAGTTCATCCGTCCAAGATGGCCTTCGCAATGTGCCTTCGGTCGAGAATTTCGGTTTTAGGGTTTAGGGTTTATGTGCCTTCGGTCGAGGATTTCTGCGGAGGTCTCCAGCGGCCTGGGTTTGGAGCCTGATCGTAGTTACCCCGCTGCAACAGGCATTTTGTATGTGTAATTATATATCCATAGAATATATATATATATACACATGTATATATATATATATATATATATATATATATATATGTGTGTGTGTGTGTGGTATATACGTATATACACACATATCGACAAACACAACATGCATGCCACGTAAAGATACAGAAAAGTAAGCAAAAGCAGCAAAAACACACATAGACACAAAACCACGAACGGACACAGACGGACAAGCAGACAGACAGGCAGACGAACAGACGGACAGACGGACAGAGAGACAGACTGACACACATATAATTTCATACATACCTACCTACCTTCGTATGTACATACATACATACGTACATACTTACATAAATATACATATAAATACATGGAGATACGTAATGTGTTTGTACAAGCAAACATACTTCTCGTGTGTATGTACATACATACATACATCCATGCATGTGCATGCATACATATTCGGGCTGCAGGTTCGTGAGCTTTACAGCTCAATTTTGGCGTTCGCGGCGGTGACCTCGGAAGGCAGCAGCCCCAAATGGGGGGTGTTCGGACGAGAGTTTGAGGGTTAAGGGCTTCGGGTTTTGAATCGCGGTTTTGGGGCCGTTTGTTCGAGTCACGACGTTTGGGGATTAAGGGTTTAGAGCTTCAGGGTCAAGGTTTGATGTCTCTACCTAATCCTAAACCCAAACTCCCCAGTTCCCAGAGCTAAAACCCCAAGCCCTAAGGCCAAACCATGACCCCCGGATAAGGGCGTGCGTTTCTTCAAGAGATCCGAGTTTGGGGTTTCAGACCAAGGGACTACCCAGGAGCCAGGACGAGTTATTTCAAGCTGAGGGAGTTTAGGGTTTAGGGCGAGTTATTTCAAGTTGAGGGAGTTTGGAGTTTAGGGCTTCCGCGGAGCTTTGGGTCTTGAGTGTTTAGAGGCTCTTGTTAATGACTTCCGAGGTGAGGGTGTGTGTGTGTGTGATTTCGGCATGGGGGCTTACATGGGTTTGAGGTTCAGCACATAGAGTTGAGGTTGTAAGTTTTTTACGTCCTAGTTAAGTGGTGAAGGCTTTGCAGGTGCAGGGTTCTTCGTCGGGGGCTCGGGTCTAAGGCCTAAGTCTGTAACTTTGGACTCTGAACCCCTAAACCCCAAACCCCAACCCCCCGACCCTAAAGCCTCTAGATGCCCTCAGCTTCAGTCCCCAGTTGCCCGAATTAAAAGAGTCTTAGGGTTCAGAGCTTAGGGTTATAACGGTGAGAGGGTTATAATAGGTTTTAGGGATATAAGGTTACAGGGCTTAGGTTTTGGGGGGTATATAGGGTTTTTAAGGCCTATATAGGGTTTTAAGGCTGAGGCTTTACGGTTATGGGGTTATAGGGCTTAGGATTAGGGTTGTAGGGTTAGAGAGCTTTCGGTTTAGGATTTCGGGTTGGCTTTAGGGTTAATACAGGGGTCGAAATAATTACCTACACTATTTCGGGGGTTCTTTTTATGATTATAGTATGCTGGGCCCCAAAACCCTATTCTGATTGTTAAAGCCCCTACATCATAGTACCCTTATACCCTTATAGTAACCCTTATAAACAAACCCCTTTACAGGAACCCTATTCTAATTAATAAGGCCGTATATGTGAGTTTAGGGTTTTAGGTCGCCTCAGACCGCCGACCCAGGTGCTATCTGGACGTGGGGCAACAAGGACTTCGGCGCTGACAGTTCGGCTGTGAGCGGCTTGCTGCGCCCAAAGGCATGAATCAAGAAGCCGGACAGCGCTAGAGCTGGGGCTTTGCATGGCTTACAGAGTTTTCGAACGGTTGCAGGCTGTTGCAGGGTTCACCAGGGTTGTCTGTCCGGGTGCGGGCTTGGGTTCCTGAGCTTCGCGTGTTAGGTTTGGGGTTTTGGTGCTGTTGGTCCTCAGCAACAGCACAGTCGCTGTTTACATGCAAGGTTCAACCCAGCTGCTTTGCTTTCTCTGCGTAATTTCGTCAAGGCATTTACCGACATTTGCATGAACTAAGCCGCATGCAACTTCAATTTTGGCTTAAATATACATGCACTGCTATGACGCTATGAGTCGGTCGCCCATTTGCTGTGTGGTCGGCAACTTGCGAGTGGAATACTGCAACTTCTTGGGGCTCAGCTTTGTCAAGAGGCAACCATGCATATTCTGACGTACAGGCTGTTGCGATCAACATTGGAAGTGGAAGTCGATTCTTCATGGCAGACCCCGGTGTAGCAGCAAATGGCTCACTGTTAACCCGAAACATACATGTCCAGTGGATCCAGCTCGCTCTTGAAACAAATGCAACCTTCGCAATACCATGCAGCAGATAAAACGCATCGAACTTCCTCGCGACATATTTCGTCGTCACATTTCAGTCGCAAACTCTCGAACTCCAGCAAGATAGTTCAGTAATTAGTGCTCAGGGTTTTAGCATTTACGATTGCAAGCGGCAGGTTGCAGGGTCCGACTTCGGGTCTATAGTGATCAAGGTCCACTTATTGGCTGTAAACTCAACTTTTCAACTTTTGGGCCTCGTATAAGGTAGTCGATTCTGAAAGTTTCAACTTTTATTTCCTTGGGTTTTGGGCCAGTGAGTCCAAGCATAGGATAATCATATACTCTCCCAAGTAAAACTTACAAAACCACTATCCTAAACCCAAGTACCAAATATTTAGGTCCTTTGGACCCATAATGCAGGAACCTGATTAAGAAACCCTGGCCCTACGACCCCCAATATATTAGGGTTCATGTAAGGAACCCTAATAAACGCCCAAGGTTTCTTAATCAGGTTCCTACATTACCACCTAAACCCTAAACCTGAAGGCTACATTAGGCAGGGTAGTGATCAGTGTTCAGAAGCCTCTGTGAGTCCTTGGCAAACGTGCACCTTGCGTCCCCACGGCTTGGCGATGCTAAACCGGCTGCCTTGCACGTGGATGCATAGGGACCCTTAGGGGGGTAGGGGGGAGGGGGCTAGGGGACTATACTTCCTGAATTGGCCTTATTAAGTCCTTATTATAGGAATTAAGGTCCCCTACCCCCCTCTCCCCCTACCCCCCGCTAAGGGTCCTTATGATGGATCGCGAAGCCTAGGTTCCTGAGTAGTACCCTTGTGCCCTTTTTACTTTAGTTTCCTTCTTAACACCGAATAGTAGGCAAAGGGGTACCCTTATTATAAAGGGGCTACTCAGGAACCTAGGGAGCCATACTTGGAGGATTCTGTTGGCGACTTCGAAAGCCTTTTCGAGTAGGACCTGGGTTCGATGAAGGGCTTAGTCGAGTTGTTCAGTTAGACCTTCCAAAATCCCTTAATTAAGGAATATACCTTAAATCATATTAGGGATCCTTAGGGATTTTGGAAGGTCTGGGCAGTTAGATTGCTACTGCAATTCTCCGAATGCGGCTTCCTGAAAGGAAGTCAAAGTCTCACGTGCTTAGAATTCATCCGAGGCATGGGTCCTGCGGTTGATGGACAAAATCCTGCATTACCCATTATAAGGAATATACCATAATTCCCATAGTTTAGGGTCCTAAGGTAATGCAGGATTTTGTCCATCAACCCTGGCGGGCAGGGTGAAGCGGGAATTTCCAGCCACAAGTCGCAGATGTCCTCATCCACGATCCTCTTCACCAAACGGGTCCCCCTAAACCCAGGGCCTAGCCGAAGCGCTTCAAATTCTGAAGCGGCACAGACAGCGCAGCAATCTGACGGCCCAGCGCAAGCCAAAGAGGCCCCTTATTCACGCCCAGCGGGAGCAGCTGCGCGTTCTCTGAAGTTTAGGATGTAAGGAGCAAACGAAGCTGCTCGGCTTTCCAGGGTTTATGCTGTGTCGATAACTACGGTCTCTATGATCATGCAAGGTTTTACTCGTGTAGCCAGGGGTACCGTAGAACTATGGAACAAGCTTCAAGCCCGGCCCTCGTTGTCTATACTCTCCAGTGATCCGGAAGCAACAGAAGACTGAGAAGCGCTATGTGGATACTTCTATGCAAGGGGATGTTGTTGTGGGGGGACCAAGAGAGTATTGCGCTCCGAACACGGGCGGGACTCAGTTTGTCACAGCCCCTAACGCTTCCCTCCAGAGCAGATATGTCGATAGCAACCACAACCGCGACGGCATTGTCAGTAGTGGGAGCATGTTTCCTAGCTGTATACTTTCAATTTCAATCAGGAGCCCTAAGTGTAGGTTTTTGCCGGGTTAAGGTTTAGGGCTTTTGGGATGAGAGTTCAGGGATGTTAGGCCCTAAACTTTTTGCAGGCTTAAGGTCGAGAGTTCGAGGTTTTCGGGATCTTGGTTCCTGCGGCCGGGGCAGGGGTTCGTAAGGTTTGAGGGTTTTCTACCCATCGTGTCCATTGTAGTTCCTTTTTGGGTGCAGCCAGTTTTATAGCTTATCCTATAATTATGTGTGGTATCCCCAAAAACAAAAGGAACTATAATTATAATGGAGACAACAGGTAGGGTTCAGGTGTCTAGGGTTTTCCAGGCTTCGCGTTCCAGGGTTTGAGTCTCTAGTTGTAGTGGTCTTGGCAGCAGCTAGGTAATCACAGTAGCAATCGCAGAAGCAGCATGAGTGAAGGGAAGCCTAAACCGAAAACTCTAAACCCCAAGCCCTAAACCCTAAACCCCCTCAAGCCTTAAACCCCAAACCCGAGACCAGAACCCCTAAACCTTAAACCAGAATCCCTGAACCAGAACTCTAGGTTCCCGGCGAGCGGCCTTCTTTCGCTGCTGTGAAACAGCAAGTCTCGCGCCACCCAAGGGAGCTGGGAGTGGCCCGGCTTTGCGTTTCAGGAGGGTTTAGGGCTTAGGGTTTCGTGTTTAGGGTCTAGGGTTGAGGGTTTTGGCTTTAGGGCTTAGGGTTCGGGGTTTAGGGAGGGTTTCTAGTTTCCGGCTTAGTACTCTGTTTTTTAGTAACACCGAATAGTAGGAAAAAGTGTACCTTTACTATAAAGGGGCTACTCAGGAACCTAGGTTTAGGGTTTAGGGCTTAGGGTCTACATATAGTCTCTATGGTAGTTCCTTTTTTGGTTTAGCCAGTTTCATAGTTAGGTTCCTATCAGGTATATTAATTTCAGGGGTTTAGGGTTTAGGGCTTAGGGTCTACTTAAAAGATCAGGGGACTTGGTAAGTAGGGTGATGAGTAGGAGCACTAGAGTTGTAACCTATATTGGGGAACTTACAACCCCATTTGTCACTGCCCATGAACCTGGTGCGGGTCTAGGAAGGTTTGAGGCTTAAGGTCTCAAGGTTTTAGGGCTTAGGGTTAGGAGGTTTTAGTGTTTGGGCGTTCAGGGTGCATAGGAGTTAGGGGTTTAGGTTCAGGTCCGATGAGGCATTCACGAGGCTTCCTATGAAAGGTTGACAAGGTTTCGCGTAGTATTTCTATCAGGGCTTGTAGAAGGTTGTCTAGAAGGGTTTCAGCTAGGCTTGTTATCAGGTTCTTTACGGTTTCTACTTGCTCAGATTTCCATTAGGGTTCCTGTTGGCTTTCTATGCAGTTTCACAAGGTTTCTTTCAAGCTTTGCAGGGGGCTCGTATTTCCTAGCAGTTTTGTGTTCTACCAGAGTCTCTACAAGGTTTGTAGAGGGGTTTCCATAAGGGCTTCTGCAAAGTTCTATAGGCTTTCTATAAGTCTGTTTGGATTCTATTCGGGTTGTATTCGGGTTCCTATGACAAGGCTTCTACAGCAGTTAAACTTTAGCAGTGTTCTCGCTGTTCCGCATTTTACAGTGGAAGGTTATTTCCAGAGTTTAGGCCATGTCGGGGTTTAGAGTGTAGAACTTAGGGCACAGCTCTCTTGTTTTTGCTTTGCTTTGGGCTTTCTGAGTTTAGGGCTTCTAAGGAACGGGCAGAGGGCCTTGATGTTTCAGCGATTCTTGGCCTTACAGTTCGTAGCTTAGCGGTGTAGAGATTGCATCTTGGGGCCTTACATGGAGGTTCATAGCTATAAGTAGGGTTGTAATTGTTATAAGTAGGATAAGCATACTTATAACCTATAATATTATAACTGCCAATGAACCTCCAAGTATACTTACTTGTTCTTGCAAGGCACACAAGCTTGCAGAGATGCATGTGTGTAGAGATGCTGTTCTGGTACAACACACGACATGTACATAGGCTTGTACACAGCGCATGTGTTTTATGTGAGTGCACAAGTAGATGTCATGCCTTCACCCACGAATGTATATGTACGTTGATATATGCACATACACCTGTTCAAGGGCACCTGTGATTGTTGAAGTATCCGTTCGTCTACATGTATGTAGGTTGTTCAGGCGCATATACACATATGATTACAACTCGCTCTCTGCCTGTGTACAATCACATGTACATTCACATGTTACCGAGGCATGTACATGTGCTGAAGCCTTCTCCGTATCCTGACCAACTGGCGAATGTGTAGACGCTTGCACGTCAGTATGCTCATGCAGTGGATACACATGTAGCGACTTGACTAGTCACTCTATAGACCTATCCGTTGTTTTGGTTATATGCTGAAGACCAGCAGAGGGCAGTCATAATTGCCATCCTGTTTCTTGGACAGTTGCCAGTAATCAACCTCCTTAGATAGCTGAGACAAGAGGAACCTGGTCCTTGTAGGTCGTCCGTCAGCTTCTGCTTACTTTCCCGGGGATTTGCCTCGCTCTGCCGCTGGGGAGACGTGGCCATGCAGCAGGCAGGCTATGTGGGCTTATAGGGTTCAAGCAGGCTTCAGGGGTTTAGGGCTCAAGTAGGCTTCAGGTATTTAGGGCTTAAAGAGGCTTTACTTTAGGGATTGGGCTGATTAGGCTTTGAGGTGAGAAGCACTGCAAACCCGAACCCTCGATCGGGGTGTTTTTACAAAGCTTCGGAGATATAGTTAGCAGCTTGAATAAATACCAACACTGGTCCTTAAGGTTCCGATTGTAGACGTAGTAGAATTTACCCTGAAGCTGTTTCTCGTGTCTATGTGTCGGGATCTGTGCAATCCAAGAATCCGGCAGGCCCTAAACCCTAAACCCCTAAAACCCTAAACCCTAAACCCCTAAACCCGAAGCCCCTAAAACCCTAAACCCTAAACCCCTAAGCCCTATAAACCCCTAAAACCCTAAACCCCTAAAACCCTAAACCCCTAAACCCAAGCCCTGAATCCAGGAACCTCGGCCTTGAACTGAACCCAAAACCGAACAGGAGCTCCCTTTGCTTCGATGGCCATTTGTGTCACCGCACTTATCTGGTGCCCTCTGCTCCTCTACCTCTATGGAGGATATCCTGCGACTTGGTGTGAAGACTGGGCTGACCCTTTCTAGTGTGTAGGAGACACTGTACAGCAACGAGCCACTACAACGAAGAAGGCGAGAACGACCAGACTATAGCTGCGCAGAGCAACCACTGTTATCGTTGCTGCATTAGACTACCGATACTATTTCGTTCGTTCGCACTTGGCTGGCTCACTGACTGTCTGACAAACTGCTACTGCTACTACTGCTACTGCTCCTGCTGCTGCTGCTGCTACTGCTACTGCTACTGCCACTGCTACTGCTACTGCCACTGCTACTGTTCCTACTGCTGCTATGACTACTACTGCTACTCCTCTTACTCCTCCTACTCCTCCTCCTCCTCCCACTGCCAGTGCTCCTGCTGGTTCTGCCACTGCCGCTCCTACAACTGCCACCACTGCTACTGGTACTGCTGCTGCTGCTCCTGCTGCTACTGCGACAGCTATAAGTACATGATGCTACTGCTGCTATTAATACTGCTACTGCTGCGGCTACTGCTGCAGCTGCGACTGCTGCTACTGCGACTACTGCTGCCACCACCACCACCACCAGTGCCCCAGCTACTGCTGCTACTGTGATCGCCTTGCTGCTACTGCCACAGCTACTGCTACTACGACCATACGGTTGATGGACAAAATCCTGCACTACCCATAATAAGGAATATACCATAATTCCCATAGTTTAGGGTCCTTAGGGTCATGCAGGATTTTGTCCATCAACCGTAGTTCAGTCTGATCGCTTACATGTGCGTGGAACTTTAGGGCGGTTTGGGTTGAGCTGCTGTTTGGCTTCGTAGGGCCTCATGTGCAGTGGAGGCTTTACGGGGGCTGCGGCATCGGTGCTTACTTGTGGGCATTTGGGTCGTAGTCTGAGGCAGGGATCGCGCTTCATCGCCACTTTGCTGCACGCTCGGAATAGAGCAAAAGTCGCAGTGGAGTTTGCCGCGAAGTGCCTCATTCAAGCGGTTGCGGGCAACGAGGCCAGGCCTTTGCAGGGTCCCAATGTTTTTGTTTTGCAAATGACGTGTCTAGCCTCACCTCGAGCATACTCTCTGTCTGGTGGCAGGCCACTTGCTGTACACATTCTGACGGCCCGCGCTTGACGTAGCACAAAGTTGTAGGCAGCGTGACTGCGCATAGAAACAGCCGGCGATGGTCGATGTGATGCTCTGTGTTCTCCTAGTTGAACTTATCTGACAGAAAGAAGGACCCTGAAGCCGAAAATGACAGCAGCCTCGCCCGTGACCAACTCAGAAAGCCCAGGCCCTGACCTTGACTGTTGAACCCCGACGCCCGACCTCTTGCATACCCAAGAAGGAAAGCTTTCGTATGTGCCGGCGTTGCGTTTGAATTTGTATTTGGAGATTCCGAGGCAGTAATAGTAATCCGCCGGAGCGAAATTCTACCCCAAGTCTCTAACCCATGTGTTACGGCTTGGGCCAAGAGAGGCTGCTGCATGCACCATATATACAGATTTATACGTACTGTTAGGCTTGTTGGGTTTTGCAAGCGTGCAGGGACAGCTCTACAGTCTTTTTCTGGGTGGAAAACAAAAGCTCTTGTCTAGGCCTCCTTGCAGGATCCGAGGACTTAGTTAGACTTAGTTGGTAGTAGGGTTCTAGGTAAGGTAACTATAGCTATAAGTGAAGTAGGGTTATGGATTTAGGTAACTGTAACTATAGCTGCTCTTAACCAACAAAGGTACTTGAATACAACCCCCGATCCTTGAAGTGGACTGTGAGTACTGTGACAAATTGTCGACCCCGTGCAGTACGTAGCGTGCAAACCCGTAAGCCTCGTAAGCGCTCCGTCACGAAAGCCTCAGCCCTTCAATCCACAACGTCCTCAAGCTGCCAGCGATGCGAAATGACAAAGTACACTAACACTAGCAGCACTAGCAGGCCAGCAGGCACGATGCTACAGTACAGTACAAATACAGCCTCGCCGGCATCGTACTTTGCATCGTGCTTGTTTGCTTGTACTTAGCGTCGCATTGTGCTGCGTACTGTAATTGTACTTGTGCATCGTACATATATTTGTGTGATTGAAACGTATCACCATATTCCGCTTTCATACTTTCCAGCCAGAAAGCCATCTAGAACCCTTAAGAGCCTTAATCGCTCATAAAACGCCTTAGCACTTCCCAAACACTTCTAAAGCCCTTCTAATTAACAGCCCGCGCAAGCATGAAGCCCTTCATGTCCTCCCCTATAAACCCTAAACTAGGCCCTAAACCTAAGCCCAAAGCCAAAACTCTCAAAGCCGCTGCTCAAAGGATCGGGGGTGCAGCTAGCAGCTATAGTGTCTGCGTAAAGAGCTCCAGGAGGTCAGGGGACTTAGAGAGTAGGGTTACGAGTACATCGATCCTACGAGGAATTCAGGCTATAGTTACCTTACTTACCAAATTCCCGGATCCGCGAAGAGGCAGAGTTCGGGGAGTAGGGCTTTTGTGGATTGACTTGTTGTGTGGCTTTGGCGTTCTGTAGGCGAGTAACTGCAGTACTGTGGGGAACTACCTTGGGACCTTTGAGGTGAGTGTGTCGGGGTTTTGTGAGCTTCACCTGGTCTTCCAACCCCCGCCCCAAAGCCCGAAATCTTACATCCTCACCCCCCAGACCCTTAAAATCGCGCGAGCCTTCTCTCAACCTCAAGGGGGATGGAGAAGCACGAGAAGCCGTCATCACTTACAAGCGACATGGGTAGTTGCTAGTCAAACACCCGGAACTTGTGAACCATTCTTGAAACCCTGCACCACTTTGAAGCCTAGGCCTAAGCGCTACGGAAGTCTAAACCCTAAAACGGCGGTCGGGGTGTAATTTCTTTGTGTGATCCCCCCCCCCCCCCCGGCCCCTCCCAAACCTATTTTCTAATCACACATTCAGCCGCCGCCCAGACCCTCTTGAACCCAAAATTCCGGCAGCGAACGCTTGCTTCCTCTAGGCGATCCAAAGCTTTGCAGCTCTTGAGCCCTAGCATCCAAGCCCCAAGCCCCCTAAAACCTTCAGCCCCTAAGCCCCTGCAGCCCTAAACCCTACCCTAAACCCTAAGCCCCTAAACCCTAAGCCCCTAAGCCCCTAAGCCCCTAAAGCCCAAAACCCTAACCCTGAGGCTCCCAAACTCTGACCCGCAACATCTATGAATATGGGAATTTCCGAAAATTGGGGGTACCTTAGCGTTCCTTTAAAGGGTTCCTTAAAGGGATCTGCAAGGGTTCTGTAAATTTAGGGGAGAGGGTTTCCGAAAATTGGGGGTACCTTATTTTGGGGTCCTTGCAATAAGCATCCTATTGTTTAGGGTGCTATATTAGGGTCCCCCATTTTCGGAGACTCCCATATCAACCCCGATGCCATGGGAACAGCTTCGAGGCACATCCTTGGTAGTCTGTGTTTCGGGTTAGGGGTTTAGAGTTTAGGGGTTTAGGGTTTAGGGGTTTAGGGGTTTAGGGTTTAGGGGTTTAGGGTTTAGGGGTTGCTGCACTTGGGAGTTCGGACATGTTTTTTGTCGAGTTTGGAAGTTTGGGCTTTGAAATCTCAGGAGTGGGAGCATCGGGGTGTGGCTTTCGGGTGGCTGGGGTGTTAGATTCTGTTAGATTTGAGACTTTGTCTCTTGTTGTTGCTTCCTGTCCTAGTGCTTCTTTTGGTGATCTCGGTTGTCCAAGTTAGCGATTGCGCTTCTTTGATGCTTTACTTGCGCGTTTGTTGGAAGCGGTCTGTAATTACACCCTAACCCTTACCCGGAGCTGAAAAAACTACCTTTTGGGTGTTCCTTCTTTTGGCTTCTTTGTATGATTCCTCAAAAAAGCCAGGTTTTTGGGGCCACAGGTATGCGCACCGGGAAGCCTCAAATCCACATCCTTCGTCTCCCTCGGTGTACCCAGAAAGCCCCATAAAACCGCAATTGAAACCCCCCCCGACGCCCCAAATAAGGGTCCTTGTGGAACCGGAAATGCGACCGCACAAAGGACCAGAATAAGGCCCTATATCGAAATCCCAAAGAACCCTAAGCCCTGAACACTATATACCTTAACCTACTAAACCCTACTTTTTGGTCGGGTCCCTATAAACTCCATATGAGGGTTCATAATCAGAACCTACAAAAAGTAGGGTTTGGTAGGCTAAGGTATGGTAAACCATATTTCATCATATTTCCCATAGCCCTAAACCCTACAAACCCCCCTTAAACGCTGCTTCTTCTCAGAAAGGATGGCTTCTGGCTGCTGGGAGACTCCGGCTTCGTGGGAGGCAGCTCCAGCGAAGTCAAAATCTCGGCTTTCGGTGATTTCGGTGATTAGGGTTTAGGAAGTGTTTAGGACTTAAAGGGTTGCAGGTTTTTGGGCTTGTGGGGTTTATAGGGTTTTAGGTTTAGGGATTGCCGGGTTTTGGGTCTTGGGCCTGTTTGTTGGGCTCATAAGATTTGGAGCTTTGGGCTTGAGGTTTATGGGCTTGATAGGCCTTAGGGCTGTTGAGCCCCCCGTACCTGAACCAGACAGCTAGCAAGGGTTATGTCGCTACCTCACCGACAGTATATGAGCTGCTTCTTCACAGGGGGTTTCCTTTTTTACGAGTTAGTTGTTGACGTTTTTGCGGCTTTCGAGCCCCAGGCCCTTGTGCCAAAAGAAGCTAAGAGCCCCTGCGCTTTCGACACATGTCAGCCACTGTCACAGTGGTGCACACCCGAAACCGTAAACCCCAAGCCACAAAGCCCCCAACAGCCCAAACACCAAATTCAAGACACCCGTAAACCCTAAACCGAAGACACCCCCGATACACCCCCAAAACCTTAAACCGAAAGCCTAAACCCTAAAACCCCATGAAACCCTAAACCCTCAACCCTGCAACCCCAAGAGGCTCTTATCCCTCGAGCCACAACTCTGCTCTTGGGAGGCTTCTCGTCGGCCCCATACAGGCAGGCACTGCGTGCTTAGAGTTTGGGGTTCAGGGTTTAGGGTTGGGGAACCCTAAACCCTGATAAACCCTAAACCCCAAATCCTAAGCCCTAAATCTTTATGCTGTCGTGAGCCTCTGACTCAGAGCGTGGTGTGGCTGTTTGATGGGGCATCTTAGACAGCAAGTCGGCTTACAAAAAGGGCTGCTGTAAGGGTAACATTGTATTGTCTAGCTGCTATCAACCTCTCTACATATGCTTCTTGGTATATCTATTTATTAATCTATCTATCTACCAATCTGGTTCACCGAGAATCCCGCTCGCTTCGTCATCCGGTCCTCCAGTGGCCTTGTTACCAGGAGCAGATGCACTTCTTCCAATTTCAGTTTCAGGCTCCTGGTTTTTAGCTTACGGTTTAGGGTGCCATGCATGCTTCTGTTCGACTTGAGCAAACATCATGCTTCTTGCTGCGTGAGCATAGTGCAAAAGCTTGCCCAAACATATTGCTGCGATTGCTTTTGTCCACAGAAGATAGCCAGCAATATGGCTGATTCACTGCTTGACTGATAGACTATTGGAATATTCACGAAACGTCACCCCCTCTTGGTGTAAGGTTTCGCAGTAGGCCCAAACCCCAAACTTAAGGAAACCCAACAGCCGCCAAACGCTGAACCTCACCGCTGAAACCTACGTAGCCCTAAACCCGACACCACCCAAGCCTACCAAGGAGTCGGAATAATTGCAAATATTAGTCCTGCTAGTTCCGATGATAGTTGCACTGTGCTATACCCTAAAACCCGAATCTAAATCCCTTCCGTGCGAGGCACGTTTCAATGCTGGGTCAGCTCATGTGCCAGCAGCGTCCCTGCCATTTGGCCAATGCAAGGACAAGCAAGTGGCTGGACGGTTCTTTACACCCAAGCTTGGGTTCACCAGCAGTATTGTGCCGTAAAGTACATTCGTCATCGCTGCACCCCTCTCATGATAGCATCACTGTCTTCAGCCGTCATCATCAGCATCAGCATCAGCATCATCATCGTCACCATCAGCAACATCATCATCGTCATCATCATCATCATCATCATCATCATCATCATCACCATCGCCATCACCATCACCAACATCATCATCATCACCATCATCATCATCATCATGACTACCATCATCATTACGATAATCATCAATATCATGGTCATGTTCAGCACCGCCACCACAACCAGCATCATCACAGTACTAGATAGAAATATCATCATCGTGAATCGTATTGATCATCCTGTTCATCCTTACCGATGTCATCAACAGTGTTCCCGTCGCAGTCCTGCCGAACATCGTGATGGCATGTTTTTAAAAAAGGCGCAAATTGTCTGTTCTGTTTGCGAAACTCTGTCATCTAAGGTCACAGTCGATTCCTGTGGTTCAGTCCGCCATCGCAGCGGATTTCGAGCGCCTGGCTTT
Organism: Symbiodinium sp. clade A Y106; assembly: GCA_003297005.1. Classification (NCBI taxonomy): domain Eukaryota; class Dinophyceae; order Suessiales; family Symbiodiniaceae; genus Symbiodinium; species Symbiodinium sp. clade A. The sequence continues at coordinate 13,249 of BGNK01002380.1, read as the reverse complement.
GAGCAAGAAGGCTACACTCTTCCGACAGACCAGTCAGGTCTGATACAGGAAAATATTGTAGGGGTCGGATTCGCTACCCATAATATCCCTTGGGGTTCCTGTTATAGATGTAGTGCACCGCCCCCGCCCCTTCTCAAAACAAACACTTTTCTAGTTGTTTAGTTTCCTGTGTTGTTCATGCACTTCCGGGGATGGCTGTTTTGAATTCCGAACATGGCGGCACGCAGCACCACAGTCAGCCGTAGCGTAGCAGGACTGCCTCATTCGTCGTCGCCGTTGATTCTTCATAAGCAAATTCTTACTCGAGCCGCGAACGCGCCCCAGTGCATACCCCAATACTCTGAAGGAAAAGGGGCAAACTCATACGACAGCAGACAAGGAAGCGGTTTTGAGCCTCTTTACCTACTTAATGGCACCTTGATCGGAAGAGTGAGAACCGAAGCTTGCTCATACTTGAGTGCTCCGTGAGGATGATGGCTTTATGGGGTTTGATGGTTTAGGCTCGTCGGTCTCTGAGGGTTTTAGGGGTTCTAGGGGGTCTAGGGTTTAGGGTTTTAGGCTTTAGGGGTTTAGGGTTTTAGGGCTTAGGGTTTTAGGGTTTCGGGCTTGATTGATGATTCTGTGATCTCAGCTTTACACGAGCTTTCTGCAGCGGAATTACTTGCTCGTTGCTGCTCGTTGGTTGAGCGGGCTATGATAGAATACGGCCTGCGACATTGTGAACTTCTGATTCTGCTGGGTACTCCGGAAAGCACCCTTAAGCGCCACAAGAACCCTGCCCATGTAGGTTTGGGCTTCAAACTTAACACCCAGGCCGTAATCCCTCAGCAGGGTTGATGTTGCGGAAAAACTTTGGTTTTGACGTTTGCCAGGTTTAGTGATTTGGGGTGTCGGGTTCAAGGCCCACGCCGCCCCCCTGTGCCCGCATCCTTTGGCATAGACCCTGCAACCATCTCAAATCCCTTAAACTTGGAGGTTCATGGGTAGTTGTAAGTAGGGTTATAAGTCCCCTAATATGGGTTACAAGTATAGTTATCCTACTTATAACCCTACTTATAACTGCCCATGAACCTCCAAGAACTCCTGAAGTCCTAAAGTCCTAGAACTCCCTAAACCCCTAAACCCCTATATGAAACCCTTATATAAATCCCTTTATCAAATGCTTTAACTCTTAAAGTTCGGAAAAACTCAGAAGCCCCTAATCGCCCAAGCCTTGTTTGGGAGGCCTTGGCTGCAACCAGACTAGCCACTGGCCTCGGCTTCATATGTACTCATACACAGACTAAGGGGTTAGGGTTTCAGGTTCGAGGTTTAGGATTTTGGTTCCTTTCAGGCTTTAATCTTTAGGTTTCCGTTAGTCGTTTCACTAGTTAGAATTTTTGGTAGAGGGTTTGCTGCAGGGTTTTAGAGTCCATGTACCCAGACATTTTATGCTTTCATGTTGAGGCGCTTCCTAAACATGTACACGTGGGTACATGGGTCCATAGGGCAATGGACCTGATCGGTCTAAGCTCAAGTTTAGGAGTATGTAAGATGGCTCTGGTTTTCGTTACTTCAAAACTACCCCTGAACTCGCTGAATTACGGAATCTATGGGTTTAGCGTAAAGCGATCTAGCTGCAGCATAGCCTGCCGAAGCCTTAGAGGAGTGTTGAGACCTGTTGTTCCTGCGTAGAGCTCTCAGACCCACGGCTTCCAGAAATATGGCAGCCCAAGACTCGAAGGTGTCCCTGCAGGATCCATTGCAGTTCCATTTTGGTGGTTTTACCCAATTCTATATTTGGGGGTTGATCAAAATTATGGGCCCCTTTCGGTCCCCTAGACTATAAGGAATATACTATAATACAGACCCCAAAAGGGCCCATAATTTTGATCAACCCCCATTTAGGACCGTCAAAGGTCCCAGAAAGGAATTACAATGCAGACTAAAGTCCTAAGGGGAACTACAACGGAGATTGCAGGTCTCTACTACGTAGGAAGCTCAAGGGTCAACAAGCCTTGGGCATTCGAGTTGCTGCAGGTGTGATGGTTTAGGGTTAGGGATGTTCTACCCGGTACTATAATATTGGGACCTGGATAAGTACCAATACTATTTAGGGTTCCTGATTATAAGTATAGTATAATATACCCCCAAATTAAGGCCCCTCTGAAGTAAGGCGGGTCTAAGCCGTCCGACGGCAGTGCCCCGGACAACTAACCAACACAAAGCCCCGAAGACTCGCATGGGGCCGTGGATTAGGCCTCCCCCCCCTTTCATGTCTTCTTTAGTGACAATGTTTTCAGCCGCATAGTTTGGAGGTGCATTAGTTTGGAAGTGCTTTTATCTAGGCCCGAATTCACGCTTGAAGCAGTTCGCACCTGTAAACCCTGAACCCCCTCAAATCGGACGGATCTTGAACCTCAAACCATGCCTGACCGAGGGTGTAGTGTTTGGAGGTTTTGGGGTCCTTTAGGGGTTTAGGCTGGGCTCAGGGTATAGGAACCAACTCTAACACACTTCAGATACAAGGTTCGGAATGGAGACGGCCACGTCAAACCCGACGACTGGGTAGCCATCCTGAACGATCTGATCCGCTGTGTGCATGAGCCTAAGTGGGAGTTTCCGAAAATAGGGGATCCTAATATAGCACCCTAGATAGTAGGATTCTTATTATTATAAGGACCCCCAAAATAAGGTACCCCTAATTTTCGGAAACTCCCAAGTATTTGAAGGCGATTTCAGAGGAGCTTGGAGGATTCTGCTGCGAATTTGGCGCTGCTGAGTTAAAGGTGTCAGTGTTGGCTTCGGTAAGCAAACACCGCCGCCCTCCCTTCACAGACTTGGCAAGACTTTGGGTATGCACGCCATCCTTCGACATTGCTTGTGGACAGAAAAACAGTATCAGATAGGGCTCCTGCAACTCATCGTCCTTTGTAGCGGGGCCGGGGGGCGCTCCCTTAGTAAGCTTTAGCACCATAAAACTATTTTCAACGGCGTACCTCAAATTTCACCACCATGCAATTCCCAATCTTTACGCAACCAGTCTTTCTTCCATTCTCCTTGGGACATCCTGCACCCCAAAGCTCTCAGGATGTGAAGCCCTGAACCCTCAAGCTCAAACCCTCAACCCCTAAGCCCTAAGATGCTCAAGCTTCAAAGTCCTAAAGCCGAAAGACCTAAAAACCGCACAGCCCCCTCAAATCTGGAGGGCCGGACAGGTCTCCTAACTTGCTGCTTGCTTGACCCTGAACCCAAAAATCCCAATCTGGAGGCCTGATATGTCTCCCGTACTTGCTGCTTCCATGAGCAATGCAGCCGGAGCCTGAGATGTTTGGTGTTCCAATTGAAATTTGGGGTCTGTCGGTTCTAAACCCTAAACCCTAAACCCTAAACTCTATAAACCCTAAAGGGTTAAGGGTGTTGGGGTTTTGGCGTAACCCAGAAGGTGGACTTCTTCAGCTGCGCTAGAACACTGGTTGGGCTGTTTTTGTCGTTTGGAGTCTCGGGGTTTAGGCTTTAGCGTCTAGAGTTGGGGTTTGAGAAGGAGGGGGTGGCGATGAGAGGTTGGGATGTATGCTCATTACGTTTATATCACGTTCTGAGATCCATTCTCTATTCTTGTGTGTTAGTCTGGCTTGGGAGGTTTGGGGAGGCAGCTAAACCCCAAACCTGAGAAAACCAAAACCCAAACCCGAAACCCTAAACCCTGAACCCCAAGCCCTAAACCCCCAACCATCCCAAACCCCAAACCCCAAACCCTGAGCCCCAAAGCCCAGACCATCCCAAACCCCCTTCAAGGAACCCTTATAGATCCCTGAAAGGAACCCAGAACCCCAAACCCCAAGCCTGTAGCGCCATGACAACGGCTGTGCAGGTCGCCAAACTCGGCCTTTCCAAAGGCTCCGCGCCGACCTCGGGGGATGCTTTAAGATAGGGGCCTTAATAATTAGAATAGGGTTCTTTTAAAGGGGTCCTCCAAGGGTAACGAAAATAATAAGTGAGAAGGGATCTATAAGGATATTATATTGAAGCCGACTAGTAGGAAAAGGGGTACCCTCATTATAAAGGGATTACGTAGCAACCTAGCAGGGATGCTCCAAGGGCTCATTAAGGGTTTAGGGCTTAAGGCTCCTGTAGGGTGCTCTTTTGAGGGTTGTTTTGTTTCTTTAGGGCGCCTTCCAACAGTTTATAAGACTTCGAAAAAGGGTTCCGAGGTTTGAAATTCTAAAGATTTCCCCGACGGGCTCCAGGACATAATCTACTATGGGGCCTTAATAATTACCTATGGTATTTTGGGGTGGGCTCCTCAGTATATAGTATAATGTCCCCCAAAAACCCTATTCTACTTATTAAGGCCCCTACAGTAGGGTTGCAGGGTTTAGGGCTCTTGGTCTCCACGAGTTTTAGGTGTTGAGCTCTGAGTTTCATCCTGTTTGGAAATATTTTTCTGGTCTCAATAGCCGTGCCTGATCAACCTGAATAAAATTGATATGAATGAAAGTACAACCCGGGGTGCAGTGCTTGGTACATAACGACATTCGAGCATGTGAGGCATGAGCTGGGCATGAAGCGGAGGAGACTCAGGTACTTGGAGGTTCATGGGTGGATATAAGTAGGGTCATAAGTCCCCTAACATAGGTTATAAGTTATAACTATAGTTATCCTACTTATAACCCTACTTATAACTACCCATGAACCTCCAAGTAGGCTTTGACTGGGCCAGCAGAGCAACATCCTGAGCTGTGAGAGTTGAGCCACTTCCAGCCTCGAGCCGGTTTAGGGATTAGGGTGTAGGGTTTAGGGTATAGGGTTTAAAGTTTAACCCAAGCTTGCTGTCCTGTTTCAAAGCCCGCCAATGGCAAGTACCAGCCCTCGCTCGCTGCTCCATCTTTGCGGAGAGCATGGGGCCCTACCGAGCACTAATCTTCAAATGGAGACGGACGAAGAAGTGAAGTGCCAACACATCCCTCCCGTTCGCTGAAGGCATGCCTACTGAATCGTTTCGGGATCTCACACCCGAAGCATCCATGTACTCATAAAGTATATACGGTTAGGGACCCGCAGCTAGGATCCGCAGTGGAACTTGTCGGCTGGAAATCGGGAGGCGCTTGTGCTTACAGGCTTAGGGGTTTGGGGGTTCGGGTTGAGGGTTTTGGGTTCAGGGTTTGGGGTTTAGGGTTTGGGGGTTCGGGTTGATGGTTTGGGGTTTCGGGTCGGGCAAACCAATCAAGCCGTGATAGGTTGGTATGCCTACGGCTCCTTTTACAAGGTCTAGGGTTGCAAGGGGAAGATGTCGGACAAGCTGATAGCCCAACCCGGAGGTGCCGAGACAGATTCCCGGAATCCGACACTTTCGATGGCCGCATCCCGAAAGCCCTCCAAAGCCTTCTGTCCTTATCGGTCAAGTCTAACCCAAAGCTCATCTACATCACCCCAAACCCTGAACCCGAAAGCCAAAATGCGCCGGAGCCACACCTAGGTCGGAGACGGTTGGCAGGAAGTGCCTGGGTCCCTGATCACATGCAACATGTTGGGTTACCAGAATTCTCAGGACCCAAAAACCAGCCCTAAACCCTAAACCTTAAACCCTAAACCCTAAACCCTACTGACCGGCTGACTTAAAGAGGGGAATATGCGCGATATCCCAACCTTGTGGTGAAACCTCAGCTCGGGCCCAGACCTTCCAAAATCCCTTAATTAAGAATATACCTTAAATCATACTTTTGGGATCCCTTTATAGTTTAAGGTATATTCCTTAATTAAGGGATTTTGGAAGGTCTGGGGGCAAGCCTGAATCCGAAAACTAGCCTAGTTGGGTTGAAATGCTGTAGCTTAGTTTAGGGTTTTTGGGTCCCAAAATTCTCACATCCACATAGACGGAATTAGACCGAAGCTCCGAGCTGATTGGCCTCTAAATCATTTTCTTAAGGATTTATGCAAAAAAGTCATAACAAGGAGCCCTACGGTAGTATGGTCCAGGTAAACTAAAGCCCTAAATTTGAAAGCCCTGTGTGATCCTGTATGGTAAAACAGCAGACTCGAAGCGCCAACCCTGCTACCCTGGTTGCAAAGCGTGCAGAAACATGGCTTCCTCAAGCTGGAATGATGGTGCATGGTGGCACAGCTACTGGGATGGTCTAGGGTAGCACGCCCTTCGGAAGGAGCAGCCCAAGCCTAAACCCTTCAAGCCCTAAACTACAAACCCGTAAACTCCGAAACAAAACACGTAAACACGTCAAGCGCAAAGGCCTAAACCCGTACGTGAGCCCTCTACTGCTCCCTAAGGGTAAACAAAATACCTAAATGGTACATGCTTTGGCCTTAAAGTAGACCCTTTATAGGTACTTTGGGGCCAAAGTATATACTTTTGGGGTACATGGACCCTTTAGCCCCAAACCCTTATAGTATCCCTTATAAAGCCCTTTTTGGGCACATGGACCCTGAGCTCCTTAGGCGGTCTTTGAAAGTCGGGCTCTTCGCGGCGTTGGCGACAAAGCTTTGCAGCGATGCGAATCTGCTGGGTCCACAGGAGCTCGGGTACCTACGGTTGATGATATAAATCCTGCAATACCCATAATAATACGGAATATACCATAACTCCCAGAGTCTAGGGTCATTAAGGTAATGCAGGATTTATATCATCAACCGTATGTTTAAGGTTTGGCGCGTAGGGTTTAGGGTATAGGGTTCAGGGTTTAGGGTGTATAGTTTCGGGTTTAGGGTATAGGGTTCAGGGTTTAGGGTGTGGGGTTTCGGGTTAGGGTATCATAGGTCGCAGAAAAGTTCTGGTAGACTGTTAGTGTTTTTGGCATTTGTGTTCAGGAGATGAGGGCTGGGGACAGTGTTTGAGTCGGACTCTATTGGGGTGGTCTTAGGAGTTTGGGGGCTCATGTAGACGACTGGTTAACACAAGCTTCACGAATCAAGTCCTGGATCAGATGATCATCTCTTTCAAGCTAGGGAGGTTTCATTGATCAGGATACGAGCCGGAAAGAATCATGAATCAAAATCTGCTACACGGCACAGTGCCCTAAAACCCTAAACCCCTAAACCCCTAAAACCCTAAACCCCCAACCTCCACACCCCTAAAGCCAATACCCCGAAGCTTAACCCAGGCATGTAATATAGAGGCTTCAATAAGTACCTATTTGGGGGGGGTGGTGGTTTCCTTGTTATAATTATAGTACAATGGGCCCCAAAACCCTGTTCTAAAAAAACAAGGCCCCTACACTGAGCCCTTACAGTAACCCATATAGACCCCTTTATCAGAACTCTTTAAAGGATCCCTAGTTATTCTAGTGAATAAGGCCCCAAAATCATAGATAGTAACCCTGAAGGGACCCCTTTAAAGAAACCCTATTCTAATTGTTAAGGCCCCTATATCCCTAAATCCCTTATAGTACCCTTAGTATCCCTTAAAGGAACCCTTTAAAGGGAACCCCTAGAATATACGCCCCAAGCCCTATTCTAATTACTAATACCCCTATATATAGTACCTAGAGCCAGGAGATCGCTCGAGCCGTATCAGGCTGGTGAGCAAGCTCGGGCTGCGCTGAAGAACTCGAAGCCGGTTTGGGGCGTTTCAGGGTTTAGGGGTTTAGGGTTTGGGTTTAGGGTTTGGGGTTCAGGGTTTGGGGTTCAGGGTTTGGGGTTTTAGGGTTAGGGTTTTTTTGTTTGGGGTTTTGGGGTTTGGGATTTGGGGTTTTGGGTTTCGAATTCACGGTTGGTGATTCAAAGCCCCAAGCTTACGGTAGGTGGTGGTCTGAACCGATCAGTTCAGTAGCAGTGGTGGCAGCAGGAAAATCTGTTTTTGTGGTCGTTGTTCTCGCTTTGCTAGTAGCAGTATGTTCTGTTGATAGCAGAGTTATGGTTCCAACTGTTTTCAGTTTTTCTCGCCATGACAAACCATTACAAACTTAGGGTCTGCCACCTCCCACTTTGGCATTACTAGACCTATGCTATAGCACCTATAATGTACTAGAAATGTACTATATATGCTATTTGTTCGCAGTCCCTCAATGAGCATTGCCTCCAGCAAAACCTCGGTCCTAATCCACCATTTAACCCAAAGATCACCGCAGGCCTGGCGAATTCTCAGGCCGTCCCTGCCACACATCCGGCCTTCGACGCCCTGTCAGAGGCGCACCTTGCATTGGCCTTTGGAGGGTGTTTGTATGCGGGTTTTGCAAGGGCTTTATCGCCGATCATGGAGTTTCACGGTCTTGTAGCATTCTGCAACCGTTTATGCGGTTCTGTGGGGTTTTGTGGGGCTTGAAGAATTGGTAATCGTGTTCTCTGGCACTTCCCGAATTTGAAATTCATACAGTGCACTGGCAGAGAAGCCAGTGATTGCTCACACAGCATGAAAGAAACCCAGTGCTGCTAATAACTTTAGACGAACAGCCAGGACGGCAGTGATAGGAATAGTCATCGAAGCATCGAGGGACGAGGGAGGATGGTGTCGGGATGCTTGGCACGGGTCTGGGGTTCAGGGCTTTGAGGTTTGAGGGTTTGGGGGTTAGGGTTCAGGGCTTAGGGTTTTGAGGCTGCGATTTCGAGGATTCGGGGTTGAAGGTGTGGGTTTTTTGTGTCTGGCGCCGCAGTCCGGCTTCAGTCCGATAGTTCACCAAATCCTAGCCCTGACCCCCTATTTTTTTTTTACAGAGCCTTTACTTTTCAAAGAACTACACGGCTGTCTTTGGATCAGGGCTCGTCGCGCTTTTGGAGGTTTGACCGGGGACGCTCGGGAGCAAAACATAGAGTTCAGGGGTTTAATCTCGAAGAGCTCAAAGATTTAAAGTTGAGGGTTTAGAGTCTAGAGGCTTTTTCAGAAACGTCGGGTTGCGAGTGTATTGGGTTGAGTGTTTAGACCCGGTCTGTTTTAGGGTCTAGAAGCTTTGAGTTTCGGGCGAAGTTACTTTGGGAATGAAGGGCTGTGCCAATCCTGACTGAGCCTCCCAACAGCCGCACAGAAAGGAACCCAAACCAACAAACGGAAAAGAGCATCGAAAGCCCCCTAAACTCTAGAGCCTAGGGTTTAGACCATAAGCCTTCGCCCCACCATAAGACTCCTCATGCGCCGTTCTCCATGAAGGCCGCACTGAAGCGCAGTGATGATTTTCAGGCCCTAATCTGCTTGGGTCGTGGGGTGTTCTCGGGCCGGGCATGGGAGTAGGGCTCAGGAAGGGTTTAGCTGGGTTCCTGAGTAGTACCCTTTTGCCCTTGTTACTTTAAGGTCCCCTTATTGACACCGAATAGTAAGACAAAGGGTACCCTTATTATAAAGGGGCTACTCAGGAACCTATTTAGGGCTTTTGGTTCAGGGTTTAGGGGAGGGTTCATGGTGCGAGCTTCATGGTTCGGGACTTCGACGTTCTATTTGTGGTTGTGGAGTTTAGGCTGCCAAGTTGAGGGCAAAGGTTAAGGGCTCACTTCGTGTCCTAGTTGAAAGAATGTCTCTGCTGTCACTCCCTGTCTCTAACGGTCCAACCGTTCTCCATGAAATCTTGGCATTGCTGCAGTTAGCCTAAAACCTACAGGCTTAGCCTTAAGCGAGCTCTTGAGTTCAGAGTGTTTCCTGCTTGGCAGCTAGGGCTTTTTGCCCCGGTATTGGGCGGAATGTTTCAGCACTTGAGAGAAAAAGCTGGCCGTGTGTGCCGCTTCACCAACTTCCAGTCGTCCAGTCTAGCCACTGTTTTCAGAATGCTGATCCGTAGACAAAAACCCTAGCCCGCCCAAACCCTGAACCCCACCACCTAAACGCTAGACCCTAAACCCCTAGCGAAAGCCGCAAGCCCCACAGACCATGTTAGATTCAGGGTTTACTGTACATGTCGCTATCTTCTTCTGAAATTCATTCTGGCGGAGTACGGTGCGTATACTATACATTCAAGTTTCAATCTGTACATACATACTAATACACACACACACACTAAGCACACGCCACGCCCATGTTTTGCGCCTGGCGGCCCCCATATCGCACACCTCTGTCAAAGAATTCAGAACAGGCCACACCCTGGAATATATATACCTTCACCCCTAAACCCTTGACCTTCTGCCCTTAACCCCAAACCCTACCTCCTGCCTGGATCAGGGTTCCAGTGCGGTTCAACTGGTGCCGGGTGCCCTGGAACACTGGAGGCGTTCTGGGTCTTCGGCATTTGGGCAGTGTATGCAGGTGAACCGTCATGTGCAGGTTCCTCGTCTCGTGTTTCTGTTCTGCTGCTGAATTGTTGTTTACATCCCCTAAACTTCCTAAACCCTATATACCCTAAACCCTAAACCCCCCCAAACTCTGCAATGCGGCCGTGGAAGGCCTCAACACATGTGTCGGCTTCCAGTCCAGGGCGTGTGCACGCACGAAGGGAAGTCTTAACCCTAAACAAGCGTAGGGTTGAGGGGTTAGGGTTGGGTTGAGGGAACCTGTGGGTGTAGGGTGGGGTTCCTGATTATGATTTCCTCATACAGCTCCTGGAAACGGTTAGGTCATATTGGTATAGGGCGCAGGAATGGCTTGGTGGTGCCTGAACGCCGCCATGGATTGTTCAACCCACCTTGCGGTTCAGAAGCCTTGACAGAACAAACCCTAAACCCCTCAACCCCTAAACCCTAAACCAGAAACACCCCGACACTGTCAGATGCTAGCCCGAATCCAGCAAAGTTGCTTGAAACGGCAACCCCGTCTCGTTCAGAGCCTGCGGAACCCCAAGGAATGGACTTGCAAAGCTCCGACTGGGTTCCGGTGCGGTCCTCAGGTGCGTGAAGCTTCGGCTAGATGACTAGTCCGCATGCTTCTGCTCTTTACTATGTATTCCTGTATTCCGATTCACATTACAATGGTATGCTGTGCTACAATCAGTTGGTTTCCGCTCCTACTCCTCCTCCTCCTCTCCTCCTTCTGCTGCTCCTGAACCCTTAAACTCTAAACCCCCGAACCCTCAACCCAGGGTTTATAGGGTGTAGGGGTTCTAGGAGGGTTTATAGGGTTTAGGGGTTCTAGGGTTTAGGGTTTAGGGGATTTAGGGTTTAGGGTACTTCTGATTCTGCCACCATTAATCCCCAGACCTCAATACCAAGACCTAAATCTTACACTCCAAACCGGAAACCCTAAATCCTAAACACTAAATTGTAGGCCCTAAATCCTAAACCCTAAATTGTAGGCCTTAAATCCTAAACCCTAAATACACCTTCAACCCTAAACCCTAAACCGCCTAAACCTTATTGGCGCCTCTGAGGACCGGAGGGGCTCCTGAGCCACTTCGCCTACGTCCTGCAGAGTTGGCTCAGCGCGGCGCCTTGTGTTCTCAGGGTGCAGGGTTTAGTGTTTATGGAGTTTGGGGGGTTTAGGGTTTAGGGGGCGTGGGGTTTAGGGTGTAGGGCTTAGGCCTTAGGGGGTGTAGGGTGTAGGGTTTAGATGGGTGTAGGGTTTAGGGTTAAGCGCACGGGTTCAGATTTGCCTTATGGGCCCTTCAGTAGGATGCCAATTGAAAGAACCCCTTTAATCAGGTAAGAAGTTTCGTTTTAGCAAAGATCAGCCTCGTAATTGAGACTGGAAACCAATCTGGCCAGAAAGCCTAAGACCCGTTCCTCATACCATAGCCAGAAGCCAATTGTAGTCTAGGCTTTTGCCGTATTCGAAAAGGAGAAGTTCGAGATGAGACTCATTTAGATCATTTGTTTAGATTGTTGGGGGGACTCCTGTTGGATAACTCGTTGTCTCATGCACCCACTTTCCCACTGTCCCATATATAGATACATATATACTGGTACAGATATGCTTATATGCGCCACACACACACACACACGCGCACGCACACATGCTGCGCCGTTAGATTTGGAGGATGCTTTCGCCGAGGCGCAGACATTGTATTCGCACTTCCTTTAGTACAGAGGTTTCGTTGTCTAGAGCGATGTAGAAACAAGACCCTCAACCCTAAATCCTAAACCCTGAACCCCTAAACCCTAAACCCTAAACACCTAAACCCCTAAACCCCTAAACCCTAAACTGCAGTACATATCGTCATGCAGCCGCTTCACGTCCAGATTTCAATGCTCAGAGACTTGGGCTGAGTCCTCAATCGGACGCGACTGGTGCATTTTCCTTGTAATGTACCGTACCGTCTGAGTACCCATGTAGGGCCAAAATCTAGGGTTGCGACAATTTCGGGAGGAGCTTATCGGCTCGAAGGATGTCGATCGTACGCGGTTATGGAGTTGCAGGCTTGCAGAGCTCATGCAGCCCTAAGACGGACGCGGGCACGTGGCTTCCGTGGGGGCCACCTGGGCTCCTCTGCATCAGCGCGGCAATCCTCAACCTACGGTCTTGATTTCTGAGCTGAGCAAACCTTATTCATCCAATTCGACATGCCATGTTGATGCTACTACATCAGCTAGGGAGTCAACGGACTAGGAAAACAGGTTGTGCATGGCGTTTATCCGTAATATATAAGCCTAAATAACTACAAATCTTTTCCTTCGAACCTTCGAGTTCCCACCAGTATCGTATTGTACGACCCCATTACCTATCCTGATGATTCAGGCCACGAAACCTGATAAACGCCTTTTCATGGAGCTGAATACAGCTAAACCCTAAACCCTAAACCCCTAAACCCCCAAACCCTAAACTCGATTACAACGATCTGTAGTCGCATCCACCCGAGGTGAACTCTACCCAAAGGACCGGTGGAGAGGGTACAAGCAGGGCTCGGGTTGGGGCTTAGGGTTTAGCCCTCACTTACCTTTGGTTAGTAGGGAATGGAAGAATGGGGTACAATTATAACTACTACTACTACCATGCTTCCATTCCCTACTAACCAAAGGTAGGCTTAGGATCTGGAGTCAGTGCCAAAGTTTCGGGTTCAGGTCATCTACTACTTCCGTATGCACCGGGTTCGACTGGCTTTGACTGCCCCGTAGCACATCCAAAGGCAACTTATGTTTGTGAGCCGTGAGTTATCAGAGTAGTCCCGTCCATCCGAAAGCACTCGCTTTGAAGGTCTGATTTAGGAGCAGCCCCCCCAAACCAAGCAGTTAAAACCCAAAGCCTTAAGCCCTAAACCGGTAACCCTTAAGCCCTCAACCCTCTTGCCCTCCAAACCCTAAGCCGTAAACCTTCAAAGCCTTAAGCCTTGCGCTCTAAACCTTCCTGCTGATAAATTTAAGAGCCTCCGGCTCAAGCCGCCGACCCCGTAGGAGTCAGAGGAAAGGGCGATGCGGTTGACGAGAGAGTTTATTTTGGGGTCTAGGCTGACGGTTTTGCTACCCCCGCTGC